>PYUH01000490.1:2703613-2716418 GCA_016808085.1 Suaeda aralocaspica
TTTTTTTTTTTTTTTTTTTTATGTTGATTGGAGAAGTGTGAGGTTTGGGAGATGAGCAAAGAACGGCCACCGGAACCTTTGGATTTCTTCATTTGGACTGTTGAGGTATATTTTTTTCATTAATTTTTATGCTTATAATTTAATTTAATTTTTTTTTTTGAAGTTTGAAATTGGGTTTTTTTAAATTTTGGATCTTGCTTATTTTTTTCTACTGTTTATGAATCTTCTGTAATTAAAGTTTATTCCTTTTTTGAGTTAATTTCATTGATATTGATATTTTTGTTTGTTAATTGTGTCATTTTATATGATCTTAATTCATAAATTAAAGTTATGAAATTGGGGGAAATGAAGAAAAGGGATATATATTTAGCTTAGAAGGTTTAAAAATTTATTACAAGAGCATTTTGAATTATTATTTTGGGTTCATAAATTATAAATAAAGACTTTATCATGATAAATAATAATTTTAAAAGTTTATTTATATTTAAATTGTACAACTTGATTTTTGTTTGCTTGAGATTAATTAGTTTATTCTATGATTTTGTTGAATTTAATTATTTTTTTAATTCATTTTGAGATTGAGGTGTAATGGGGTTGAGGTTTTTGCTATAATTGTTGGTGTAATCTATATTGGAGATATTTTTCTGCAATGAAGAACAGTACTTGTTGATTCGGCTATTGTTTCGGTCTTTATAAGCTATAGGAATAAGGAAAACATGTTTGATGCAATACGTCTATTCGATTCCTGTTAGAAGCCGGTATGTGATTATCGAGAACTTAGTGGTTGGACTGTTCTTGGATAGTAGAGATAGTTGAATGGAATATTTGTTCATCTTGTTCCACAAAGTATTAAACTTGGGGTGTAAATTGAATGTGCTGAATTATACCTTTGCAAATTCAATTTTAGCCGAAGTTTGCTCATATTATATAGTAGATTGGTAGATCCCCACTTTATGCCCAAGAGTATTCATCACAAATTCCAGAATATGGCTGCTGGTTGAATAGAAAATCGTATTCTTGTCTATGCTTCCTTCTCTCGATATGTCTTAGGTCATTCCATAATTCCATAGTTCTTGCCTTCTCCCCATCATTGTAACAGATATTATATATACCCTTGAATATTGGCGCTCATTGTATAGAAAAATAGTGTGCTTTTCATTGCATAAATTTCTCTCCACAATTTATCAAAACATTTTTTTACCAGTTGATGACTGTAGTTGGAACATAAATGGTATCCGATCACTCTCACAACTTGTTAATTGTAACAATTTTCTTCCAAACTAATCATATGCACAAGTAATTGACCTATTTTGATTCTTTTTCCTCTATTGTGGAATTGGCTGTCATAAGATTTTGTGAATATGACTCTATTCTTTTTACTCTAGGTTATATCTTCTGTTGCATGTGTAAAAGAAATCATGTACTCTATATGTTGTTTCTGTGGTAATTGTTCATTGCATATATGTTATGGCTAACTTTTTTGGTTGTTTTATCTGTAATTACTCTTTCCATTGCATGCTGCTCTCCTGTCACTTGTAACTTGTAGTTTTAGAGAAGTCTAGGTAGAACCCTAGAAGTGGTGTTCCAAAGTAAAGATCACCTCTAAACCTCGAGCAAAAGTGTCACCAAGCTGGTTCACATCTGAAGTGATCAGCTTATTTATTTTTTGTGTTGGGTCATGTTGTGCTTAAGGTGGCTCTAGCTCTATCCAATGCCATTTTTATACATTGTTTTTCTATGGAGAAGCTTTAGGACAATCAATCAATTGATCAGATAGAGCCTTAATCCCAAAAATTGGGGTCGGCTACATGAACCAAAAAATAATCATTCCATGTGGTCATCCCCAAAACATAGCTTTAGGACAAGTAGAATAAATTTGAGCAATATTTTATTTGGTCATTAGTTGTCTCATTATTTTATTGATTTTTTGTTACATCTTAGTTTCCAATGTTTATTCTTGACTTCTCTAGTGCTTTGTCTATTGTCTTTTGATACTAATATTGGTCTTTCAAACCAAGTCGGTCTCAGTGTTTATAAGTCTTTTAAGTTTGTTAACGGAGAACCTCTGTTGTTCTTAACCTTTTCCTTTTTCTGCAGGATGTTGGTATGTGGTTGGAAGAAATAAATCTTGGTAGCTACCGCCAGATTTTCAAGGAAAATGGTGTAAATGGCGAGTACTTGGAAGGAATGTCCATGTTCACAACCGAGCAGATACTTCGGTTTATTAGGCGCTGCCACATGAAATGGGGGGACTTCATCACACTTTGCAAGGAATTGAGGCGAATAAAAGGTTCCAACATCTTCTCTCTTCTAATTATCTCCCTTCATTAAAGTGCCAATCGTAGTTCTGAGGGAGAAAAGGCGAGTGTGCAACATGTAGTTGCTAACTTGCTAACACGTTCTTGAATGTATCTCGTAGTGGTATGAAGACTAACCATCATTTTTAAGGTTCGGAGAAAGCCAATCAATCAATCAGAGCCTTAATCCCAAAATTGAGGTCAGCGACATGAACCAAAATTAATCATTCCATGTGGCCTTCCACATAAAAGGTTAAGAGAAAGCCAAATAAGGAAAGTAAAATGAAAATACATTTGCTAGGTTCCTTAAATGCCCGCTGAGAGCTTATCATGTTTCTAGTGGATATCTTTTAACTTAAACTTAGGAATGCTTTCTTGGTTGGTTAAGTTTTCATCAAAAAAGGTTTCACTTGTTTTGAACTTTTTACTAGTAGAAAACAGTCAAAACCACTAGTGCTGTGTTTTCTCATTGTTGCTGTCAAGTGGAAATCTTTATAACTTTTTAGTGTTAATTTTTAAATTAATTTAGCATTTAGCTTTAAGTAGGAAGAGTATGATTCTTAAGAGATTTTTTTTGGTATTTTGATGCTAATTTGTTCAACTAAGCAGTTTTGGAACTTACACTAGGAAATTGTATTAGTGAGACCTCTGCTAATTGGACTGATCTTTAAAGTCACTGTGGATCTGTAGTAGTAAGGATTACGTGGTTCACTATTATGAGTTTTGGTATGTGTACACAAGTTGCTACCTAATATGTTAAATTGAACCAGACGTTGCCTATTCGCTAGTATAATTTGCCTCTTTCGGTTCTTGGGGGAGGGGGGTGGAAGAGAATTAGGTAACACTAATTAGTACCATGTGTAACAATTTTTATAAACAGCATAAGGTGCTTTCTTCAGTTTTTGCCCTCAAATCAATGCATGTTAATCTATCTTATCATGTGTGCTACATGATAAGAGTGAAGTATTAGAATGCCACATGATTTAAATGTTGAGTTATAATTTCTTTTACAGCAGTACTCTTTATGCCCTTGAATAGTTTGTACACTTTGCTTTTCCTTCTATCCTAGACTAGTTTAGGCTAACAAATTCACTATAAATATTTCCAAGTACAGGTTTATGTGCTGACAGCATAATGTTTTTTGTTCAGTGGCTTGCTTGAAAGGGGAGCAAAAGGTTCGTCGGCCATGGTGGGCCCCTTCCTGCTTGTCTGTCGTATATGTCAAGGCAGCTAAGCGCAACAGACAGTCGCGTGTTGTATCACTGAAGCTTGAACCATGATAGTAGAGAGTACTTCTTGTACGTATATTTTACACATTTTGTCTAGTGAGAAAAGATGAAGAACAAGAAACACTTCACCTTCTGTCTTCAAGTGTAGTGTCGAATCAGTTCTTCTTTGGAAGTTCTGTATAAATGTCAATGATTTGTAGCTGTATCATTTGTATGTATCTAAAGAAGAATGATGATAGTTGCAAGGCTTATCGATAAAGCAATGTAAACTCTCTAACGAAGAACCACATACTAGTCCTAGCCATGGTTGGCATTTGTATTTCTTGCAATTGGACCTAGGTTTGTTGTGTTATATCTCAGTGCACGGCTTGGACCATAGTGAGACTTAAGAAGTAAATTTTAAGTACAAATTTATCATAAAACGGAACTTCTATGCTTTATTATAGGCTTTGATGTATGCATTTAATTGTGCCAATTCTCGAGAGGCCATCTTTGTTCGGCAGTGACAGCAAGATGTTGGACTTTGCTAAATTCGGATATCCAACCCCCCCTCATGGGTGAGGAATGTGAATCTCAAGATTGAGATTGCTGTATTGGGGAAAACTTACCACTAAATTATGCACAACTTGATGTGAACTTGTGAAGTGTATGAGCTGTATTGTACAATTTTCAATCAGGAGACAGGAATGAAGGGAGGTTGGCAGCTGCAGGAAAAGATGAAAAATTGAAAATAGGACCATTTTGTTGGAGTTAGTTGTATTTTTGTGTTTTGTTTGTATTTTTGTGATTATGTTAGCTGCAAAAAACTAAGAAGGGTGAGGTGTAAATGCTAGATATAGAGGATGTTATTAGGATTGTAAATGTTTATTGTACTTTTACTATAGTGACATTTATTTGCAGAATAAATCCAAACGATCAGGAAACCTGTTGTTAGAGGTCATTTGCTGCTGTGTTTTGTGTTTATGTGTGATACGTCTGCAGTCTGTATACACTTTGCTGTTGTATGCATGTTGTGCCAGGCCTTTGAAGGCTTGCCTGAGTACTGAAACCCCGACTATATCACATTAGTGATTGGAAGGTGGCCGGCACATTAGTGAGGCCAAATGGCATTACGAGAAATTCATAATGCCCTTCATGAGTGCGGAAAGCCGTTTTGTGGGTATCCTCGGCCTTCATGCGGATTTGATGATACCCCGCCTTGATGTCCAACTTAATGAAAACCTGAGCTCATCCCAACTCGTCCAACAACTCATCAATGATGGGAATAGGGTACTTATCCGAAATCGTGCTCTATAGTCGACACAGAAGCGCCACGACCCATCCTTTTTCTTGATGAGCAACACCAGACTCGAGAAGAGGCTAGTGGATGGTTGGATAATTCCCGCTTCCAACATCTCCCGAATGAGCCTTTCGATCTCATCCTTTTGAAATTGTGGGTAACGGTAGGGTTGAACACTCACGGGGTTGCTCCCTTCCTTTGTTGGAATACCTCAATAGGGTTGAACACAAACGGCTTTCCGCCGACTATATCACAGTGATCGGGTTTTGTAGTATCACCTTTGTTTGTGTTAGTTTAGGTATCAAGAGGATGAGAAAAGCAAAAGTTTTTTTTTTTTTAAACTCCGAGATGGTGAGATGAAAGCAGTCTATAACTCGAATCGACCTGTCAGCAATATTATTAAAGCGCCAACCTCATTTGCGTCAACAACAATTTTTCTTAATACAAACGAAGACAAAAACAATTGCTCATTGGATTTCATATTAGCTAAAAACTTGTTTCAAAACAACAAATGTTATATCTTTGGTTGTGTTTTGCTAACAATTGACATCCTCGCAAGTCGCAAATAACAACTACTTGTATAAATGTATAATACTACCTCCATACTTGATTACTTGCAACAAAGGAAATTTTTATGTCTCACAAAAAAAAAAAAACCCTTTATTACAAGTAATCGATTACGGATGTAGCAGAAGGAATATTATATCAACCCATGCTCTATCATAAAGTAAGAGGATAAGTTCCTACTTTAGTGACAATCACAACTGAGAACAATATCTTGAACAATCTAATCAAATGATTTCAAGATGAAAGTATCAAATGTTGACCCATCAATCCTAAAACTAATCCCTAAATCTTTATCTCTTATTGACTAAGCACACCAAAACAATATGTAAAGAACATGCAAGGCTAAAAATAATGGAGTATACAAGTGCTCCCAAGGTGATGAGCACAATAATACACATAAGTATTTAAAAAATTAAAAATTGAAGAGACCAAGATAGAAGGTGCGTCATGTAGTCAGGTACAGTGTGTAATAATTGGTATTTAGGAAAATTGCCATTTAAGTGGAAACCAATGCACTACCTAAAATGCATGAATACATGGCTTTTCTTCATGAATAGCTGTATTTNGTTGGAATACCTCAATAGGGTTGAACACAAACGGCTTTCCGCCGACTATATCACAGTGATCGGGTTTTGTAGTATCACCTTTGTTTGTGTTAGTTTAGGTATCAAGAGGATGAGAAAAGCAAAAGTTTTTTTTTTTTTAAACTCCGAGATGGTGAGATGAAAGCAGTCTATAACTCGAATCGACCTGTCAGCAATATTATTAAAGCGCCAACCTCATTTGCGTCAACAACAATTTTTCTTAATACAAACGAAGACAAAAACAATTGCTCATTGGATTTCATATTAGCTAAAAACTTGTTTCAAAACAACAAATGTTATATCTTTGGTTGTGTTTTGCTAACAATTGACATCCTCGCAAGTCGCAAATAACAACTACTTGTATAAATGTATAATACTACCTCCATACTTGATTACTTGCAACAAAGGAAATTTTTATGTCTCACAAAAAAAAAAAAACCCTTTATTACAAGTAATCGATTACGGATGTAGCAGAAGGAATATTATATCAACCCATGCTCTATCATAAAGTAAGAGGATAAGTTCCTACTTTAGTGACAATCACAACTGAGAACAATATCTTGAACAATCTAATCAAATGATTTCAAGATGAAAGTATCAAATGTTGACCCATCAATCCTAAAACTAATCCCTAAATCTTTATCTCTTATTGACTAAGCACACCAAAACAATATGTAAAGAACATGCAAGGCTAAAAATAATGGAGTATACAAGTGCTCCCAAGGTGATGAGCACAATAATACACATAAGTATTTAAAAAATTAAAAATTGAAGAGACCAAGATAGAAGGTGCGTCATGTAGTCAGGTACAGTGTGTAATAATTGGTATTTAGGAAAATTGCCATTTAAGTGGAAACCAATGCACTACCTAAAATGCATGAATACATGGCTTTTCTTCATGAATAGCTGTATTTTTCATCATTCTGCTCTGTTCGCCATACTTCTGCAGAAGGTAAATAAACAAACCAAGCATGTGGTTCGACTCTATTTAAAGCAAACATGGCAAAATAGGGTAAGAAATGAAAAGACCAACTATCACATTACAAATCATGGCATCAGAAACAGTAAACCAATCATTTCAGCAGGCCACTAAATCACCCGATATGCTCAGCAATTCGGCGTACAGATTACAGAGACCAGTGGCTCAGACGACTAGAATTATCACATTTCAAGTCTTTGAAGTTAAAACTGTCATACAAGAACACACTAAGGAATCTGATTGAAGAGCTCAATCAGCACGCATTACTGAATGTTTTTTTTTTCCCTTCAAGACTTTCCATATCAAAGGCAGACCGTAGACGTAATATAACTATGTAGTAAACATTATAAGGCCATTCAAGTTCTGTTCATTTGAACCATCCCAACTAAGAATGTTGGTTCAGCTAGAAATAACTTCCTTCTGGAGGTTGAACTAGTTTCCGGTTGTGGGGTGCAGCCATTTCTTTCCTTAGCTGAGTTAGAATGTCCTCCATTGTGTACTCTCTCTGCCAATTTGCCAGCATTCCAAACTTCTTTGGTTCAACCTGCAAACCACAACATAACACGTCAAGCCTCCTCACATATACACTATGCAGCATAAAGATAATTATGAACTCGATGTAATAAGTATTATATCACCCCGTTACAATAGAAATAACAAATAAAACTAATATCTCGTCTCATTAGATTCAAGTTGAATGTAAGAACTATCAAGTAGCCTATTATTGAACGAAGAGCAACAGTGTTATAATGAAATACAATAAATAGTAGTGGGCCATAGGCTGCACAGGCTGCAATATCTATACTCTCATTCCACTTCCTGCCTTCAACTCCAAACCCAACCCCCTCTAATTCTTACGAATACGGCACAATATCAAATCGGAATACAGCTTCCAATCCTTCCTCTGACTAAGAAATGTTATATATTATAAAGTTAATTTTTTTAGAGGACATGTTTCACATGCTGACATCCTGAACAGGCATTAAAGAGTGGGGATAAACATATTTTCAAATCCATCAGGCAGAATCTATAAGTAAAAAGTCTTACCACTCCAGTCTCAGGATTCACACAAGTCATGTTGATCCGTGTATGGAAGCGAACAGTTGGAGGCTTTTCTGGGTAATCCTTGTCACAGAAGAGCTTCAAGGGATAAATGCGACCTTCATGTACGCTCTGATACAAAACCAGCACAAACCTTCAATAAACTAAAGCCACCAAAAAAGGAAGAAAAAAGAACCATGTAACACAATTATTTGCAATGTAGAGACACTTACAATAGCAATTACCAGTGATACCCTTTTCGAATAACAATATAATATAGCAAATCAAGACCATATGATTCCAATAACTTTTGATAACAAGCTGACTTGAGCAAAATACAAGAGCTACTGGACACACCTAGGGAATAGGGATGAGGTGCCCACCCATAACAAAGAAAACACTGTTATGTGTTTGTACAAGGGACTAATTCCCAAATTTCTTCAACCACATTGTTCTGATATACACAATCCGGATTTTTCTTTTTTTAAAAAAAAAAATCTAGAGGACAGCATGAGCATCCATTGCGATCTTGACAGCTCAATACTCCTCCCGTGTGCAAAGAACCACTTTAAAAAATGACTAACTCTATGCTAGGGAAACAAAGTCTAGCTGTAAAATAAGTCATTGATTCCAAAGTAACGAGGAGCTTCGTCTACAACGTTGATATAGATAGGTAATGCCAATTTAGAAAAGCAACAAAAATTAGATGAGAAAAACACAACTCACGTTGTGAGGGCCAATAATAGTTCCTGTCCAAGACCGCATGTATATGTCATCACTGTCATCCATTCCATAGCTGACACTTCCATCTCCGATCCCTTTCTCACCACGTTCAAGTTCTTCCAGCAACCTGAAGTTCCTGGGAACTGTAGAACCAGAAAACAAATTATGATTGAACATACATGATGTTACAGTGTTATATGAAGCATCAGCAGCCCTGTCCTCAATGTACTCCGTGAAATTATAATATACAAACATTATGATCATGCTTAACCATATAGCTACTAAGTTATAAATCGGTACTACAATCTAACAACATTATCAAATCAGAAGGATGATACTCCGAACAACAAATCAACTAAAACAAAAGATTAAAACCATACCAAACTCAATACAAGCCTAACAGACTACAAAGGTAATAAGAATAATAAATAATTAACAATTAAACATGAAGCTCCTTCTTCACAATGTGATCTACCCTTCATCTACAATAGCTCCCTTAATCATAAAGATTCGCTAGTTACCCCATCCAATGAACCACTTACAGCCGTACTTCTCAATACTAGCATGTGACAAACAACGCCATGGCCACCTTCAAACACCTGTTATACTGAACCAGTCATCAATTGTCGCCTTGTAGGGCATTTTCATAGTCAAGACACTCGCATCCACAATCCATTCTCTGATAATTGGTAAGTCTACTAATGCCAAAAAAGTCTATCATTTTTCAAATTCTCCTTGGTCATCATCCCCTTTGTCCATGGTTAAATATTTATTTACGCAAAAAGTCATATTATTACTCATAAATCCATGATAGCCATTATTAGATAGCTAAAAAAAGCGAGTATCTCAACTATCCTGACAATTTGTTCTCGTTCAATAGCTTCTCATTACGACCAGTTGATCACTCAACCGAGACCAAAGGGTCTCCTACTCCGTCCAGATTATGATCTCAACAAAAGATTTATCAAAGCTTTTCTTTGAAAAATGTATAGGACAAAACACACTATCAGCTCAACATCCCCAGAAACGGACGTCGGAGAATCTACAACAACTTTTTCTTGACAAAACAAATACAGTATTCATTCACCAAATTAACATTCAATGAAGCATAACAACTTAAAGTTATTTCAAAAAGGGATCAAATTTCTAAATTGAAAAGCCTTTATAAAGTTCAAATAGTAGCGTTAATATCAAGCATTAACAAATTTATGCAAGAACATACAAAATACACAGAAAATAAGCATTCAAATCACCAAAATTTTCATAATAACAGTCATCTACAATAAAAGTCAACTAGATTTGGAGGTTTATAAACCCCAATTTCCAAATTCCTTAAACTCCACAAAATTTGACAAAGACATATTTAGAAAGGGACTAATACAATCCCCAAAAAACAAACTAAACATAATTATCCCCAAATTATTCACAATTGACCACAAACAAACAAAACCCTAAATTCAGTTCAATTAAAAAGAACAAAAATCAATTATACATGAATAGATCCTATAAACTCAATCAATCAACAAAAAGAAAAAAAACCCAGATGAAAAAATCAATCGATCAACTTAAAAATCACACTCTCAAACCAAAAAATCAATCAAACAATAAAAAAAGATTAAACCTTTAACCAAAGAAACAAGAAATACCCATTAAAGAAAAACACAAAATTGAATTAATCAAAGTGTAAAAATTAAAAAAGGAGTTAAATGGTGGTATACCAACAACGCTAGATCCTCCTGAACCAATCGTCATTTTTTGGGGAAAAACAAAATTAAAATTTGAAGGTGAAGTGACGGTAGACGTAAAAGAAGAGAGAGAAGGTGCTAAAGAGTGAGAGAGGTTTTGGGGGAAAAAATTAGAGAGAAGAGAGAGAAAGAGAAATGAGAGAGGTGGTGTGTTGTTAAAGGTAAACCACAACCCACGGTCACGAGCTAGGACTACGATTTTGAGTATCCCAGCTCGCTTTTGTATTCCATCCGTTTCATAATGTTTGATATCTCGGATTCTAGTAATGATCAAGTTGTAGACTTGCGGCTTTGTCAGTTGGACTGGACTTGAAAAACTTTGCCCATTTATGTAGACTTTTTTTAAATAAATAAACTCACAAAAATTGACGAGGAGTTTTCTGGACAGATTAGTTAAATAGTCACAAAAGGTTTTGTTCAAAACTTGTCCAAAGAGGGGGAATAATGAGTTCGGATCGTGCTCCGGTGTTGACGGGATTAGTGTTGCTTACGCTTGTACTTTTAGTTTTCCATGGATGGGATAGATTTGCAAACCGATGCTAAGACATATTTATTAAGTTATTAATATGAAATAAAATACATAGTAATGAGAATCTCTTGTCAAAATACATCATAACAAACCCATGTATTACTCGTATCGCAAAAGCATAAATAATTATTTTCTCTCTGACAAATGAAGTGCATAAATTAAAAGGAGTGTCAAAATCAATTTCCTAAAGTTTTATTGGAGTATCAAATTTGATAAGCCTCAATCAAGTCTAAGACTAAGATTTGGCATTAACTTTCATACTACTATTTGTTATACTTGGTATAAGGTTCCAATTTAACTTTGGTTTGTCTTATTGTAATATTTAGCTTTAACACAGTTGTATGAGCTTCACCTTTGATATTTCAATTTACAAGCATTGATGAAAGTTGGTTGAGAAGTCAAGTGCATTATATCTCTTTACAAGGGATTAAACGTTCAAATCTAACTTAAAACAACATGGAAAAATTGTGTGAATAATAATCAAAACACTATTTAAGTTTTTTCTAAAGTTCTCAATATTCAAATCAAACTACCCCAAATTATGAAGGACATTTTGTCAAATTAGTCACATAAGTTCATTAACTTGCTAGAGCAAGTGACCTCATGGCCCACCTTTCTCCACCTTCACACCACTGCCAAAAACCTCCACCCCAACTTACACCACCTATGCTCCTATAACCACCACCACCACCACCACCATCACAAATTTGTCACCCCTCACTTTGTAGTCTCCACCCCAAAAAATTCAAATAATAATAATAAAAAACTTGACAATTTGACAAACATCATTGTCTTTTATGTAGATTAGGCTAATCAACCAAATAATCTGTATGTAGCTAGGAGCACTGCGATCGACAAAGGATCAATTTTCATTAGTTTAATCTAATTTTTTTTCCTACATAGTGTCTTTGTTGTTCCAGCAATTCTATATTGAATCCCTCTCTTTGAGAAGTTTCACACGGTGTCCCTGAGTGTAACATGCTTTCCACGTGGTATCTTCGAAGTGTTAATAATAGCTATATGATGCATTTTGCAATTACCAAACGTTAAAAAATATTATTTTTCACGTTAAATCATAATAAATAGCAACTACCTCTCTTAAACCATAAAAATTGACACAACAAGCACCTTCGAAACTTTAAATAACAACCACCACCATCTAAACCACTCAAAATCGAATAACAAAAGGAGTTTATCATGATATTTATGGTTTGTGGATAATAGTTATTGTGATTTTTGGTTTTTAAAACAAGTTGGTGCAACAATTTCATGGTTTAGCGATGTTGATGTTGCGATTTAACACATAAATTTATATAGTTTTTAATGTCTCAATTATGACTAAGAGCATCACACGGTTACCAATTGCGATTATACTTCAGGAGTAGGGGTGTGCAAAACCGGAAATCGGAAATTTTCCGATCCGGAAATTCGGATATCCGGATTTTCAGAACCAACAAAATTGATTCCGTATCCGTTCCGGAAAAACCGGAATTCCGGAAATTCGGATATCCGGAAAAACCGGATCGGAAATCCGGATATCCGGTTCCGAATTATATACTAGAATTTTCTCTAAAATTTACACATATACCCTTAAAAACCGGATCGGAAATCCGGAAAAATCCGGAAAACCGGAATTCCGGATTTTGTTTTCCTTAAAAATCCGGAATCCGATTTTTTAAAAATCCATTCCGTATCCGGTCCGGTTTCCGGTTTAAAAAACCGGATATCCGATCCGGTTTTTCCGGTTTTCAAAAATCTTAATCGGAATTCCGATTTTTCGGAACGAAATCGGAAAATTTCGGACCGGAAATTCGGAACCGTAAAATCTTGCA
>PYUH01000490.1:2717218-2729019 GCA_016808085.1 Suaeda aralocaspica
CTCCTGAAGTATATCGCATTGGTAACCGTGTGATGCTCTTAGTCATAATTGAGACATTAAAAACATATAAATTTATGTGTTAAATCGCAACATCAACATCGCTAAACCATGAAATTGTAGGGGTGTGCAAAACCGGAAATCGGAAATTTTCCGATCCGGAAATTCGGATATCCGGATTTTCAGAACCAACAAAATTGATTCCGTATCCGTTCCGGAAAAACCGGAATTCCGGAAATTCGGATATCCGGAAAAACCGGATCGGAAATCCGGATATCCGGTTCCGAATTATATACTAGAATTTTCTCTAAAATTTACACATATACCCTTAAAAACCGGATCGGAAATCCGGAAAAATCCGGAAAACCGGAATTCCGGATTTTGTTTTCCTTAAAAATCCGGAATCCGATTTTTTAAAAATCCATTCCGTATCCGGTCCGGTTTCCGGTTTAAAAAACCGGATATCCGATCCGGTTTTTCCGGTTTTCAAAAATCTTAATCGGAATTCCGATTTTTCGGAACGAAATCGGAAAATTTCGGACCGGAAATTCGGAACCGTAAAATCTTGCATACCCCTATTCAGGAGTACCATATAAAACTCTTATTACACTAGAACACTCTGTACGATACTCCTCTAATATAGGGGTAGAACGTAAAAAAATCATAACTTCAACACCAGTACACCACTATCGATACGACATTTAAAAAAAAAAACCCGTAATTTCAACACCATCACGAAGTAAAAAAAACATTTCCGCGCCTTTGTAAAGCTGTAAACCCTCACTCTAAAACCTTTCTCTTCCTCAACTTCACTTCCTCCATTCTCACACCTTCAACCTCACTCACTTCCTCCTTCATCCCCAAATTCATCCATCTTCAACTCACATAAACCCTAAAAAAAATCAAACCTCCATTAATCTCACACTATACTTTTCCTCTTAAATTCAAACTTCCTCCATTAAAATGTTTTCTCCTGCACCAAAGAAAAAATCGAATTACAGCTCAATCAAAGATCGAAATGCGAGTAAATTGAAATCGAACAATCTCGAATCTTCGCCGAAAACTCCGTTTGCTGGTAATCGCAATTCAATTGACGATGTTTCAATACCTAATCGTCCGAAAACTGGTACTCCTGCTCCTTGGGCTTCTCGTTTGTCCGTTATCGCTAGGTTATTCTTCTTTACTTTTCTAACGATTTCTCGATTTTTCATGTATTTTTTTTCATCAATTTAATGTTTGATTGTGTTTTTTCGTTTGATTATTGAAGATTAATGTTCATATATTAGTTGAGTGGTTGATAGTAGTGTTTAATCATGATTTCAGTCATAGTTTTATCATACGAAGCATTATTATTATGTTTTCGTTTGATGATTATCGATTGATATACTAGTAGGTTAATTAAGCATTATAGTTTGTTCGTTTGCCTTTGAATTATAAATGTTTTGTTATTGTTTTGATGATTTTATCATGTTATATTATGTTTTTACTTAATTACTGTCGATCGGAAAGCTGGTAGATACGTTGCGTTTTAGTGTTTGTATTGACTAAGCAGTAGGCAGTCAGCATTGTGGTTTTATCGGTTTGGATTAAGGTATAAAATTAGGAGAAATGAAATGGAACGGAAACAAATTGGAGGTCGAAAGCGTGAATATAATGTGCGGCCATTATTGGTTATTTGGTATGGCTAAGGATATGGAATGGAAACGAAGTAGGAGGGAAAGAATTTTGTTAGTGTAGCATTGAGAAAGTTAAAAAAAAAAAAGAGGTAATAGACTAATGAATATTTTTAGGAAATGGAGCTTGTTACCCCTATTACCTACTGCTCACATCAAACAACATGCGATGGAATCACTTATTTGATTCCATTTCCAACACTGATAAACACCATGCCAAACATGCTCTTAATGTAATTGTTCTAGTAATGTAGTTTGTTGGAATTTGTAGGAAAGTGTTTCAATTTAGGTTTTCATTAGTACAATTATTGCTGTAGTTTATTTTGTTTGTGAACGGGTGTTTAAGTATCTGTGGTTCATGTCAGTAGTTAGTTTGCTTGGACCTTGAATTCTAAGGGCAGCAGGTTGTTTTTTTTGGATAACTTTTGTTTTCAGCTGTATTAGATAAAAAATTGGAGGTTCAGAAGTGAAAATAGATAGATTATGATTTGGATAAGTTGTGCTGTGTGTGGGTTTGAGATTCCGTGTTAACATGGGATCTGGTCCTTGGTTGAAAATCTTAATAACATTTTCCATCACTGTTATTTGATTAGAATAAGTAATGAAACACTCTTTTTGCTCTTGATCACATACTGAAACAGGAAACTCCATCGACTTGAGTGGTCATTTTTTTTGTCTTAGGGAATTGTTGTGCGAACTTGTACTCATGACAGTAATATTTCAGTATTTTAATTTGTTTGTCAAATGCTAGTGACTTATTTTTATGTGTTTATTGGCCAGAATCTCCCCAGCAAAGAAAAGTGAGAATTTGGACAATAGAAATAAAGCGGAGCCTGTATATGTTGGAGAATTACCACAAGCTGTTCATGATGAACAGGCAAACTTTCTGCGGAAGTCTATCCCAGGTTATTTATATCATTTTGGTTTTCTAATCATACAAATGTTGCCATTACTGGCTAACATCTGGGTATTTAATTTGTTTTCCTAAATGGTACACCTGTCATTGTTGTCATAGGTGAACTATGCATTGCTGGTGGGATGGATAAGGATACTAATTTGTCTTGGATGATTTGTGGAAGCAAACTCTTTGTATGGAGTTATTTATCTCCTGCTGCCTCAAAGAGATGTGTGGTTCTTGATCTTCCATCAACTGTTTCTGAATTCAGCAGTAGAAATGCATACCTTGGTAATACTTGGTTGCTGTGTTTCATCAATTGGGGTGATGTTCACCAGAACAGCAGTATAGTGAAACAATTGACTTCTGTTGGAGTTGTCTTATGCAATCAAAGAAGTCGAGCTATCATATATTGGCCTGATATATATTCAGATGACAATGCTACTCCTGGAATCAGTCTTGCATCCCCTGAAGAGCTGGGGACTGCTTTTTCATTGGATCATGGTAAGAGTCCTCCAAGGCGATTGCATTCTGACAATAGGCTGGAAAGCCTTTCAACTGATTCAAGTTCTTTCAATTCCTTAATTGCTTCTGTCATCCCTTCCAATCATCATGCTTGTGTTGCACTTGCCACTAGCTCCAATGGTGAACTCTGGCAATTTATCTGCAGTCCTGCTGGAGTTCTCCGGCAGAATGTACACGGTGGCTATAGTCAGGCATTAGGGAGTAAAGGGTATCCAAGATCTCTTTTATGGCGATTTACGTCCCTTCTTACAGGCGAATCTAATAGGCAGTTTTTTCTACTGACTGATCAAGAAATACAGTGTTTTAGCATTCAACTTTCACGTAATCCAACCCTGTCAAAATTGTGGTCTCATGAAATAATTAGTACTGATAATGATCTTGGAATTAAGAAGGACTTGGCTGGTCAGAAGAGAATATGGCCTTTAGATATTCAGGTGGATGAACGTGGTAGAGAAATTACTATTCTTGTTGCTATATTCTGTAAGGATCGGCTAAGCAGTTCAAGCTACACTCAATATTCTCTTTTGACTATGCAATATAAATCTGGTTTTAATGAAACCTCAAAAGACTATACACATGAAAGGGTTTTAGAGAAGAAGTTCCCTGTGCAGGTCATTATTCCAAAAGCAAGAGTGGAAGAAGAGGAATTTTTATTTTCAATGAGATTAAGAGTCGGGGGTAAGCCTTCAGGATCTGCTGTCATACTCTCTGGAGATGGAACTGCAACTGTCTCCTTTTTTTGGAATAACTCAACCAAGCTCTACCAATTTGATCTGCCTTATGATGCTGGGAAAGTGATTGATGCTGCAGTTTTTCCTTCTACTGAAGACACAGAGGAGGGTGCCTGGGTTGTATTGACTGAAAAAGCTGGAGTCTGGGCAATACCAGAAAAGGCTGTATTGTTTGGTGGAGTGGAACCTCCAGAGCGAAGCTTGTCACGCAAAGGAAGCTCAAATGAAAGGTCTCCTGCTGAAGACGAAAGAAACCTTTTATTTTCTGCTGGTGGTTCTCCTGAGAAAGCCAGTTTAGATGCTCGGAATTTTGGTGCCAAGCAGAAAGCTGGTTTTACAGGGGTTGCCAGCAGAACCGCTCAAGATGAAGAAGCAGAGGCTTTACTTAATCATATGTTTAACGATTTCCTCTTGTCAGGCCAGGTTGATGGGTCTCTCGTAAAGCTGAATAATGTTAGGGCATTTGAAAGGGATGGAGAAACTAATGTGTTTGTTTGGACAAGCAAGTCGATTGTTGATTCCCTGGCTAAGCACTGGACAACCACCAGAGGTGCTGAAATAGTCTCCTTGGCTGTTGTATCAAACCAACTCTTAGAGAAGCAGCAGAAACATGAAAAATATCTCCAGCTTCTGGCTCTATCCAAGTGCCATGAAGAATTATGTGCAAAACAGAGTAAGCATTCTGTACTTCCTTGTTTTTCGCTGTACCTTTTATCTTTGGTTTTGTAGTTTCCTTATAATGAAATACTCTGTAACTATATGTCATAAATACTTGGAGAAAAGGAATGAGAGCTGTTTGTTATCCATGTCTTTTTTTATGTGTTTGGGAAGATTTGCATGGCACTATTATTTGTTTCTTATTCTGAATAGTCAGTATTAAGAACATTCAGTATTAAGAACGAGATTTAAGTATTTAGTATATCTCAAGTATCTTCATATGTTACACGACTTGTGGATCTGACAGTCTGACTAAGAAATTGCAATATCTTGTGTATGGGTTGCATTTTCTGAATTAGAAATACTGTTTCTCTATCTTATACTGTTTTTTATTATTATTATTATTATTGATTATTTGTTTTTTTAGTTATGCACTTTATCCGATTGTTCTGAGAGAGTTTCAATTTTGTGATGGACGCTTCATATTGTTAGGAGTATCCAGTCTCTTCGTTGCTTTTAATGTGACAAAATTATTCAATTTTTATCATTGTTGGATGGAAATGTAGTAAACTAGTTTCGGAAATTTTGGATTCTTGCATTCTTTGTTGATTAGAGAGCTCCCTTTGTCTACTTGTTACTTCCTGGCAGAGTTGTGCTCGAAGAGTCTGGGGATTCAAATGCAAACTGGAATCACTAGTGTTAGGCCGTTTGCTTAAAGCTTGAAATTCATGCTATTCCATGCTGACTCTCCCTTGTGTATGAGATTAAGTAATGACTCGCTTAGCAGCTTAGTTATCATAACGAGGCATGTCAAATTGCAATGGATTGGGAACTGCAAACATTTTCAAATAAATAGGTTGTCTTTTCAGATTATGCGAACAAATAATGGTTGTCTTTGGTGTGGTGGTTAATATTTTTTTTTCACTTACAATAATTATTGGCTAAATTTAGTTATTTTGTGAAAGAACCATCACTAATATAAATGTCATAGAACACTGATCCATTTATTGAAGTCTGGGATTAATCTTGTGCTTTACTATATAAGTAACTTGTGTTTCTTACTCTCTTTCTTCCTTCTGTCTGTCTGTCTCTCCCCTCCCTTTTTCCTCTTTTGTTTCGGTTTGTTGCTTTTGGTGATTAGGAAGCTTCATCAATATGCTGATATTGAGTATGTGACAACCTATAGATATCATGAAGTTTACACAAATCAATCAGGAAACAGTCATAGAACATTAGGACCTCTATGCACTGATGAAACTCTAACTTCATACCTATGAAATTGATGATGAATTCAGAAGCTTCTTTAATGTAATGAAAACAACTGATGTTTTTGTCTTCTGTCTGTGGGATTCGCAAAAATTGTGGAATAATTGTTTCTTTGTTTCCTTTTCCTTTTTGTTGGGCAACAACTGCCATCTCTGCATTATCCATGTTCTTTTAGCTAAAAATTGCACAATAATCTGGCATATGATCTGTTTTCTAGGACATGCTCTCCAATTAATATTGGAGGATGGCGAAAAGCTGACTGGCATGATTCAGCTTAAGGAGCTGCAAACTATGATCAGTCAGGGACGTTCAATCGAAGTCAGCTCCCAGCATTCAAGTGCTAATCGGGAAGTTTCAGGTTCTTTATGGGATTTAATTCAGATAGTTGGTGATAGGGCTCGTAGAAATACTATACTTTTGATGGATAGGGACAATGCAGAAGTGTTCTACAGTAAGATCTCTAATCTTGAAGAGGTATTTTATTGCTTGGAACGACACTTGGATTACATTATAAATGTGGGGCAGCCCTTTAAGGTTCAGATCCAGCGAGTTTGTGAACTGTCAAAAGCTTGTGTGACTTTACTCCGCAGTGCGATGCACTATAAAAATGAGCACCTTATGTGGTATCCACCTCCTGATGGCTTGGTACCTTGGTATAGCCAGCCTATTGTTCGTGATGGGCTCTGGAGTGTTGCTTCTTTTATGATAAAAATTTTAGGTAATTCATCTGGGATTGATTTATCTTCTAAATCAGATATTTGTTCCCATCTGGAGGTATTAGCTGATGTTGTATTAGAGGCATATGTTGGTGCCATCACTGCTAAAATAGAGCGCGGGGAAGAGCATAAAGGCCTCTCAGATGAGTATTGGAGGAAAAGGGATGCACTACTTGACTCCCTATATCAGCAGATTAAGGTCTTTGTGAATGCTAGAATCCAGGTCTGTTGTTCTATTCTTTATCAAGTGAAGATTTTTAGAACCCCAAAATAGCTTTTTTTTTTTAATAATTATTTCCTGCTATATTCTTCTTGGACATTTCATTTGAAGCTTTGATACAGAGAACTTTTCCTTAAAACAGAAAATAGAATCCATTAATAGGTCAAAGGACAATAACTCCGCAAAATCTTTCTCTCAAAAGTTCTCAAGAAGACTAGAATTGGTCACTGAATGATGTAGAATATTCTCCTGGGCTTTAAATTATGCTGCAGCCGCACTATTCCCCGATATCAGCTCTTCATTTGAGCCGTGTGTCGCATCTTTACAATTGATCGGAGATATTTAAAGGCTTAAAGCCCTCCCTCATGTTACTATGTCATCACTTGACCGCTCTGATACTAAAGTAACATTCCATTTACTCAGTGTGCTCTGAAGTAATTTGATTACTTGAGATTCCAACATTTGTCTCCATTGCTTCAATTTGGCATTAAATTTTGCACTAGTTTCATCCACCAATGCAATTTCATTTGTCAACAACATAAATCATGGAGACTCATCGTGGATCATCCCTTGTTACTTCATCTGGTACTCTTGCTAAGAGGAAAGGGCTTCACTTTAATCCTCGTTGTAGTCACATGGCACATTTCGATACATATCTATAACAAAGTCAATATACCTTTGTGGAATGCACTTCCATGTTATTTGTTCAAGATGTACATCTCTTGGGACCTTATCATAAGCCTTCTCTAAATGCATGAGAATCCTGTGCAAATCCTTCTTCCTCACCTTACATAATTCTAGAATTTTTCTTATTAGATGTATGACTTCCACAGTGGATCCTCCAATGCATAAAACCGACTTAGCTTTCAGAAAAAATTGTATATTATGTTTGAACGCCTTCTCCCCCAACTTTTTAGTGTAGCTTATAAGCTTAATCTCTCAATAATTGAAGACTCTTGGGCTTCTTCTTATGTCATAAAGAGAATGTTGTTAGCTTTAAACATATAATTTGCTTCATTTAGGGAAGTCTATTGCTTTTCTAAAAGCATGTGTGATGGTTTAAATCTTTAATTAATCTGAAATCTTTGGGATACTAGATGAGGCATGAAATAGGGACACATAGTCTCATTTTCTCAACCATTAATTATCAATGAATTTACTTTGCAGATAATCTAGGTCTGTTTTTTCCTTTTCTTATTTTTAATAGATGTAGCAGTTTGAGTATCTTCACTGCAGAATCAATTTTTGATAATTCTAATTCTGCAGGATTCAGTCGATGGGAATGAACAAAAAGAAGCAATTCTTAGAGAGTTATCATCAAATCTGTTGTCTGTTGCACGTCGGCATGAAGCCTACCCTGCACTTTGGAACATTTGCTGTGACCTCAATGATTCTACTCTCCTAAAAGAGCTCATGGTATGATCTTTATTTCAGTTCAATTGATATTTACAATAAATTGCAGAATTAAGCATCTACTTGAACTTTTTTTAATTCTTAGACTTTTCTCCTTCAACTTCATTTACTCCGTATTTAATTTGATTCGGTAGACTTTTGCATTTTATTAATTTGCTTATATTTGTGTTTTATTAGTATTAAATAAGAAAGATAAATGTTCCTTCTTGTGTTAAAGTTACTTGTATGAACTGTTTCGTAAGGATCAACTGAATGTAAGTAGGTGAAAAACCAAGTATAATAGGTTCTACCCAATTTTTGTTAGGACTATTTTTAATCTAATAAATACTCCCTAATTCTTGTTAGGACCATATTTAGTGTATTCAATTTTCCCTAATCACCTTTTTTTAAGTTCTGTTTTCAATCAATCAAATTCTTCCTAAATATCCTGTCTAGTTCATCTGCTCGTTCAAACCTAGTGGTTTGATATCTTTCTTAACTCACTTCATCCAAGCCACCTCTTCTCTAATTTCATGCACTGATACAATATCATCTGCAAACAGCTTTCACACCATGGTGTCTCATACTGGGCTGGCCTTGTCACATCCCTATGACATTGACAGCTACAGCCAGTATAAAACTGTCACATCTCAGAAGCACGCTTTATCAAATCCCAAAACCTTTGTTGATGGGGTGCCAATTTCTGTTGATGAGTAAAATAGCATTTGTAGCGTTGTGGGTTGTGTGTAAGCGTGTTTGCTTTTATTGAGTACTTACCGTTTAACACCCATGTTCTCTCTTGCAGTAAAGTTATTGATTGATATTTCTGCAGCTTATATAAATTGTATACTGTTCAAATTTGTGTTATTATCTTCCGTTATATTTTCTTAAGCTTCAACTGCTGTGAAATTGGTATTCGAGGATGCATTGCTGTTGAACTGGAACTCAGGATTCTAATATCTTTGTCATGGGACTAAAATCTTTATTTTATATCAATTCGAATTTTAGATTTCTTGATTCTATTTCTTGCATCTAGTTTTTCTGTCAGTTGGTGAGAGTAGTGTGAGACCCTAATGACCTAATCATACTTTTTTATGGTCTCCGTGTAGCATGAAAGCATGGGACCAAGAGGAGGGTTCAGTTATTTTGTGTTTGAGCAACTGTATGAGAATGGACAGTTTCCAAAACTTCTGAGGCTAGGGGAAGAGTTCCCACAGGAGCTTGCAACTTCGCTGAAGGATCACCCTGATCTTCTGTGGCTTCATGAAATCTTTCTTCATCAGTATTCTGGTGCTTCAAAAACTCTTCATGGTGTGGCACTTTCTGGGGATGAGAAATTGTTTCCTGCTGCTGAGAAGGAGGCAGAACTAAACTCTAGAAAAACAGACTTAACATTGCCCAAAAGGAAGCGCTTATTGCATCTATCAAAGATAGCTGCGATTGCAGGTTAGCCTATGTGACTTGAATTACTACTTAATTTTTTTTATTTCTCATAATCATCTCAATGCCATTCTATTTGCCTATATGTTTATACTCCCGGTATATGGTATCAGTATTTGGCTGGAGGGAGTATTTTTATAAGAAAATACTTTATTCGGAAATCATTAAAACTGTTTTATTTGCCTTTATTGTGTTCTGTATTTCTCTAATTAGAGCAATTTTTGCAATTTGGCAGGCAAAGGTACAGACTATGAGGCAGAAGTAGAGCGTATTGATGCAGACTTAAAAATATTAATGTCACAGGTAATGCCAGATAAAGTGTTGATTTACTGGACTATTACAAGGCTCTTCCTTGTGACCATATTACAAGTTACATTGCTGTCAATATTCTGAATCTTGTTACGAGTATTTGCAACAGACAATCTTATTGTCAATCTAATTTTCAAATCTTTGAGAGACATAATATAGGAAGGTTTCATCAAATACACTGATTATTTCATCAGAATATACATACTAGTTAGTAAATTTCTTTACCGGTACCAAGTTGCTGACTGTCTTTTTATTTTTTATTTTTTTTTGCCTGGATTATGACTGCTTAGTTACATTATTGTCGTAGTGTACTAATATCATCTCCATAGCCGCCTTCACTAGTATTAATTGACTGCTTGATAAATTCATGTCCATTTCTCCACTCCCTCCTAAGCCAAGCTACAAAACAAGAAGGTTTTGGATGTGGTTGGCTCTAGGATGTAATATTTGTTCTATTTTATGCTTGTACTGCGTGTCTTGCTGATTAAGTGAATATTTTTCTGCCTACTACAGGAAGATATCTTAAAACTATTACCTGATGATATAGAGAAGCAGAAAATAGGAAACCAATTACTTCCTCCTTGGGAGCTTGTCAAATTGTGCCTTAAGGGGGAAACACCAGAGTTGTTATTAAAGGCTTTTGATGTGTTCTCTTGGACTAGCTCTTCCTTCCGGAAATCCAACAAATCACTTCTAGAAGAGTGCTGGAAATGTGCAGTTGATCAGGATGACTGGGAAAAGCTCTATCAGTTTTCCAATGCTGAAGGTTGGAGTGATGAGGACACAAATCGGATTCTGCAGAAGACTATGCTTTTCCTGGCAGCAAGGAGATGTTATGGACCCGAATCAGAAGTATATGAAGGAAGTTTTGATGAAGTTGTAAAACTAAGGCAAGAGAGCAGTGAGCTTCCTCATAGTAAGGATTCTGCATCTGTTGAAGAGATCTTAATGCAGCATAAAGACTTCTCCGAAGCTGGAAAGCTAATGCTGACTGCCTTGATGCTGGGCAGTACGCAAGCTGATAATGTCGGGGCAGATGGGCCAATTCCAATGGAGTAGCAGATATCAGTGGGAGACTGATGATATAATGTAGCAGTTTTGTCAAGTGGTCAAGAACCACGTACTAACTACTTAGCTTTTACTGTATATAAGAATATTCTCGAGTGTCTTGAAAGGCCTTGCAGGCTTACAGTTTTGCTGGAATCGGAAAATGACAAGAATGTGTTGGGAATTTTTCGTTTCAGATGTATGGTGTAAAATACTCGTGTGCTGTATTTTTCACTGTTTAATGTTAGAGTGTTAGCTGTCAGTGTATTCCTTATTTCTTAAAAGGCATAATCACATAACAATTGATATACGACTATAAACAGGCAAGCAGGATTGTAGGTCTTGGAGGAAATTACGGGCAGTTGAGGTCGTCTGAAGTTGGAGAAAAAGGTGTATTGGTTTCAAAAAGAAGGCTACTTGGGTGGCCATAGTGAGGAAGATAAGAAACAATTTACTCAATGGGTTTTGATTTTGGTTCTATTGATGCGGAGCCTTCTGTCAAACTAACTGGATAATAGAATTTTTACGTCTGTTAATGTGGCCTAATAACTTGCGAAAGAGTCAGATGCATAGGAACACATTTTAAAGTACCAAAGTGTGCCCATAGGAGAGGACATTTGATCCGATCATTATGATCCTGCGTCTTGACAGACTGCCATTGAGTTAGCTTCATTTTAATGAAGGTACAGCAAGAATCAGTGGTGATTTACATTATATATCAAGCGATGGACTATGTATTTCTGCTCTTTAACTTTGTTCATGTTGGCAAAAAGGTATGGAAACTTGTACAGATACTGATATACAAAAGCTTTCATAGAAGGATCCCGCATATCAGCTTGGAACTCTGTATGATCGATCAACCATTTTTAATATGAACAAGTTTCCTTTGTCTCCCCTAGATACTCTGCAAAAAAAAAAAAAAAAAAAAACCCA
>PYUH01000490.1:2730989-2781813 GCA_016808085.1 Suaeda aralocaspica
AAAAAAAAAAAAAAAAAAAGTCCACATCAATTGTAAGTGACACCTCCATTGATAATGCGGCTCCCTAAATGGATTAAGGACCGCTTCAAAAAATCCAGCTTAACAGTAAAGAAATTCAAATTAGTTGCCAATGGTATCTAGGCCTAGTGGTTAAGATTGAGAGCTTGTATATGATATAGGTCAAAGGTTCGAATCCCCCTCCCAATTTATGATAAGTATCACCCTTGTGGCTCTTTGCAACCAAAAAAATTAGTTATACTCAAATCAGTTGCAATATTTCTTCAAACCGTCAAATTGAAATGTTTAAGGTTACTTGATATAAGATAGTTTCATCCCTGTTTCTGAGTAAGAGTCAGCCAGCTTTCTCCAAATGTTACAAACTTACCGCCATTCTTTGTCCAAGTAAGTAATTTCTATAGAGCCATAGTTAGTTCTTTCCGGTGCTTTGACTGGTATCTAAACAAGAAAAAGCATACGATCAGTCACATTGTACACAGATAAATAGGTAAGACAGTGAACAAACAATGATGAAATGACAACAGAAACTGAAGCTACAAAATAAAGTTTCCATACTAGGATAACATAGAAGTACTGTCATTACACATCTGGTTTAGCAGTTCACATCTTCAGAGGAGGGTAAAAAAAGTTGAGGTTATTGTCATTTGTCAATGCAGCACTAGGATCATTGACAATGAAGCGCAATTTACTTAGCGTTTAACACATTACAGAACAAACTGTCTGTAAAAAGAATGGGTGTATCTCAGAAGACTCATGAGAAATATAGAAAGGAACTAATGTATGACAAAACCAGCAGCATCACTTAAGTTACGTTACTGATCTCTTTGTCACTGTAAAGTTGTAAACAATTTACTTACTAACATATATATAGTATGATTAATGGGTTAGGAAGATTACCAGTCCAAGTATTCTGAAATAATCAAATTTCACAGCCACCTTTCTTGAATTTATCGGCAGGAGATCTGCTGTTACCTGTAAATATATCCAACGAAAACACGATGACATATTAGTAGAGTAGAAGAAACTGCTGATCAAGTGATACTGTGACTAGTCCACACTATGCAATCATTGTATCAAATATCATAATATCAAACATATTTTCCAACGGAATGTTCATTAGCCAATTTTAAGTGACGATAGGTGAAAAATATTTACCGGACTGTAAGCAATTAACTGAGGAGGGTCCTGCCAATATCTTAAAATAAAATGTCTCTCAAAAGCACTAATGCAAACTACAGTACAAGCCTAAATATGAAGCAAGTATAATGCCAATTAACATAACAAGCATTGAATACCAAGTACTAAGCATTCTGTAAACACAAGCTTAGAAAATTCGAAAGTGTGACCTTTCAAGGTGAAGGCCATAGCAATATAAATTCAGGAAGTAGAAAAAGGGATCCAAGCAATTTACCTGGTTAAAGAACGGCCAAGTCTCCATATTTTGGGCTCGAAGAGTGTCTAAGTTGATTGCTTGGTAGTTGACCCTTGATCTCAGGAATTTTGGTCGCTGTCAGTTTTTGATTAAAAAAAAATCAAAAATAACAAGTATGAGCTACCAGTTCAATACCATTTAAGTATACAGAACCATGAGGGATGATAGGGAATGTATAGTTCCGAGATACAGGATTATTGCATAACTCGGTGTCATTTTCTGATTTTGTTGGTTCACTGGGAGAATTTGAAATTTTCTTTACTAACATGCTAAGTTATGGGTAAGATTGTATTGTTTATCAATGTCAGATAATAGTCCGTGCTCAAAAAATACTATGCATTGCAAAGAGCAGACACTTCCAATTTTATTTCTTTATTCTATTGTTGAACTGTTTTCAGAATTTGTCTAGTACAAGTAGTAGAACATCATGAAACTATGAAACAACAAAATGGGACAGATTATTACCTCAGTTTGTAAGATTGATCTCGAGGTTGTGTAAACGAGCTCCCATTTCCCATTTAGTAAATCAGACTTGAGTGGCTCTTTGGTTGGATTTACTGCTTCAAGTTTCCGCGTAAGCTAATAATGTAGACCAACAGCGAAAAACTATTAGAGCAACTTACAAAACCTTGTCTATATCTCACAATTTACTTCAACAAGACTCCCTTATGTAGATACAATTTACTTGTGCAACTGCACACTATGTGCACTGAATGATAAATCTCTAAACCAGTTCAAACGCCTAGGAGCGCACAGTGTTCTGTCAGACTAAGTGGCAGATTTTTGAATAAAATCAAGTTTGGGATACAGAAAATAGTCGAGCAAAACAAGACTACTAGTCTACTATAATGATTTCGGCATGATATATTACTTAAATTCCCTGTGCCATGTATGATTATCTCAGCACTTGTGTTCCTAGGCAACCCTCATAGATCAGTATCATCACAAATTCATAAGGTTAATCAAAATAATTATTTGAGTATGTCAAAAATTTAAAAGGTTATAAAGTATTGCTTAAATTGACAATTAAAAGTACTGCATTAGCCAGAAGAAAGCAGCATGATAAAGAAACATACAAATCCATAACTTTACAACTCACAAGCTTAATCAAAATAAGTCAAGCACAAGCAACAAGTCATCAACGTCAAAATTATATCGATTAGTTTGCTCATTTAGACCCTAAGCACACAAGAAGCTGCAAGCAAATAGAGTATAACATAGAGCAACAGAAATGAAGTTCATTAACAATTATATGACACCAATCATTAAAAATCAACAAAATTTGAAACCCATATATTAAATTTTGCTAACTTCATGCATGAACAAAGAGTAAGATATTCAGCAAGCAAGAAGAAAAAAAAATGGACTAACCAAAACAAACCAAACCAACCTGATCAATTCTCTGTTGGTCTTCAGGAGTGGCGTCAGCGCCTCGATCAAGAGGCTCAATGGCCTCAAGAAGCTCCTGTAAGGCTTTGGAATCTTTGTTTTTGGTCAAGAAATCAGTAAAGAAGGATACTCTAGTTTTACTACTGTTTTTTCTTGTTCTGCTGCACTGCTCAGCTGAAATATGCTTGTTTGACAGATATTTGACAGTGGATTTTCTTTGGAATTGAAGGGTTGTTGGTGATGAAGGAAAAGTGGGAGAAATTCTAGCAATAACCTGTTTATTTGAAGGTAAATTTTTTGACAGAGAAGTATGAGATATAGCCATACTGAATTTAGTTTTAGATGGTTGTAAGAGTACAGAATTTGTGGTGGGAATATGAGAGCACAAAAGTAGTTGCTCTTTCTGTTAATTTCTACTGTAAAAATACCAACAACAGTTTTCTCCATTCAGTGAATCTCAAACTCGAGATGTCTCTAAAGTGACATCAAGTTGCGTACCACTTTGTACCACTTGAGTCAACTCTAACAGGTTGATAATTTTATTAGTAAAAAAAGAAAAATCCTTCTAAAAACTTCATGAAACTTTTTATTACAAAGATTTTAATTAATAATTTAATATCACCCCACCACCAAACTCTTGTTTTGTTGTCTTTTGACAAACTTTTAAAGTTTTCATCATGCAAGGAAAACACCATTGCTATATGGTACAAGGTACAAGTTTTGGTGGTTGCTATCTCATTTTGTCTAGAACAGGATGATTAAAACCCTTGAAAAGTTTAGATGGCTTCTTAACCACATATACAAGGTTTCTACTTTCCAATCATCTTGCTTAGCAAAAATGTTCTTATTTATAACAAAACTTGTTGCCACATTTTCTTTTAAATATAGGCGACTCAATTTTAACATTTTTTGCTTTGATAAGCTTTTTTCAATTGTGAGACTCTCAACTATTCGTTGTCTTTTTACTTTTTTATACTCATCAAGCTTTGGGGTAAAAATAAATATTACAACAAAATATGGATGAAATAGGAAAAAGAAAAATCCATTTAATGATATCAATCAATTGTTATATTGTTATGGGCCGACCCCATTCTAAGGTATGAGACTTGAATCCAACAACTATCTTATGGAAAGTTGATGTGGGGTTTATATAGGACAATAAGCTCTCCTCATAGACTAGCTTTTGGGGATGATTCTCCTATTGTCCTGTATCAATAGTACAGAGCCAACCATGGAGTGGTGGCCTGGGGGGAGCTAACCGTGACCTATGAGGACGTCGATCCTTATGGCCTTATGGAGGGATGATTTTTGGAATGATCCCATTGATATATGCTGTGAAATATAAATTGTCAGCATTCATGAGAATTTTTATCAACCTATCTTTTGTTAGTTTCATCTGTATCACAAATCTGTGCAACTATGCATACCTTGAGAACAATCCATTACTATATAACATTGAATCAACTTCATAAATACGAATATACCTGGTGCCAAAGCAACTATATATGCATTTCAGATAGTCACTGAATTTGAGGTCAGAAATTTTACAAGCACACATTTCAACTTTACTGCATACAGTTTTGATAATGCAAAATTACAAGGGCCTAATGTACAAATTCATCAGTAAGATTTTTCAGTCAGAACTTGTACTATCATAGAGCATTGGTGCCATATTTAGACTCCCAATAATGCATACATGGTTAAATTACAGGCCGGAATTGAAGACTAGTTACACTCATAGGTTTGGTTAACTTGGTATTCTGTATGAGCGATCAATCATTCTCAAGATGAACAAGTTTCCTTTATCTCCTCTTGATACCCTGTACGGAAGCAAAACACACTTAAATCAGCAACAAATCGGAACAAACAAAAATGACAAGATTGAAAGAAAACGTAAATTGGTCACAACTTTACTAAATGAACACCAAAAAGAGTAATGAGCCTTTAAATCATTTCTCCGAGACAGGAATTGGGTTAATGAGCTGTCCATAAAGATGTAAATGTTAAATTTGAGGTTAAAGATACATGAATTTGAGCCACCTGACAAGGAGAAGAAAAGTTTGACTCACAGACAAGCTGAAAAGGTTCCTCCTAAAAAACCAATTGGTGATAAGAGTAAAATCTAAGCCTATAAAGTGGTTTAGAATCTCTTCTTTCTCCAACACGAGACAACTTAGTACTGGAATTTATATGAGGTTTGACATTAATTCAATCCGTTAAATTGAAATCCTTTAATTCAATATGGAGTGTAAACTAACCTTGTAAAAGGAAGATTTACATACAGAAGTGCATTAGTTTTGCTAGAGGACAATTCATCAAATCTGAATTATTTGCCCAAAAGTAATACACAATGAAATGTCAAAGAGAAGGGAATCACATAAGATCCATAAGTAACAGCTAGAACCTGAAAATCAATTAATTGTAAGTTTGCCATCATCTTTCTGACAGCTGAGCATAGTATCTACTATCTAGTTTACCTAATAACTCTATGGTGCTTGAGGAGTAAGGGCTTCGCTCAATTTTTGTGAAATAAATAATGGGATGTGTTACCACAATTTCATACTAAAGTTCGCTTAAATGGTAAACCATGTGCTCTACAATTTGAAGTTGCTAGTTAGGCTTGCCAGGAAGTGGTCTTTTGTTATGCTAGAGTTTTCGATGCAACTAAATTTGTTAGAAACTTATAACTACTTTACATAGAGTTTCTTGTGGATGCACTGAGACATGCAAAGAGTGTTGGGAGGTAAATAAAGCTAGCTCATGAAGGTTGGCCTTTGACACCCTGCATTGGAGCTAGGGGTACATACTAATGAAGTGATGGCTTTCAGCTTAGCTAATGTTTCTATGGGTGTGTAGGTGTGTAGGTGTGCATCTTTAAGCTTTTATGCTTGCTTAGTTGCTTTTCGTAATGAAGTTTTTTTTACTTGCAAAAAAAAGAAAAAGTGGCTGAAACCTGGAACCAGAATCTCATGCACTGCAAGAGGGTGCATGTTCACCACAGATGGAAAATGTGAATCCCATATTACTATCATTTTATTCCCATATTCCAACCGTTTTAAACATAATCAATTTATCAATCAGGAGTCCCATGCTCCTACTCCGTATTACTTAATTTCAATCTTATTTAGGTTAATGAGGGAAAATGTGATTCTTATAAAACTCAAATGTTAGACATCTATAATATAAATGCATAATTGAGATTGATTCACAAAGTTAGCACCCGAAGGATGGTTCTCACTTGAATGCTCTTCAAGCATCAACAATATGATAATAAATTTATACAACATATTTGATACATGTGTTCAACAGTCCAAGTATATAAATGTTGCTTGGAGGAAAAAAAAAAAAAAAACTTCCAAAACATACCTTAACTCTTCATCTAAGTAAGTGACTTCCAATGATCCCCGTGCAGTATCTGGTGCCTTCACAGGTATCTGCAGGGGAAGTCTATTATCAATTACACTTGTCTGAGAATAAAGGCAGCATAGAAACTGATCTTATGATAGCAGTGTCTATCTATTCTAGTAACAAAATAGGATTGCGTGCAACTCATCTAGTAGGTTTGCTGTAAGAGGATCAGTGATCCACTGTCATCAGGCTTTGGAAAAAATCATAATTGGTAAACATAAACATGAGTTTTCCAAATGATACCCCGCTCTTTTGGACTGAGTTAATTGAACTGAATGATCTGAATTACTGAACTGAATTTAGGTGAAAAATTGAACTTGGGGAAATGAAAGTACAAATGAATGATGATAATTTCAAGTGTTCAAGAGGTGGGAAGACAGCTTGGGTATCACTTTTGAATGATGCAAACATATATATCTTCTTTCAATGTTTATGACTATCAAACAGACTAAAAGTCTGTGCATTAAGATTTGCTGCAACCTAGAAAATGTCCACCACCTGAAAACTAGTGACTAGATGGACAAAGATATATCGTTGAAAGATACTCTCTCCACCCCCTTTTTGTATCCAATATTATACTTTCCAGGTTGTTTAAAATTGTTTGCGTCATATCCTCATTTAGTAAAAATATATCCATACGTGTTCCTTGCACGGTGGAGCCCACTATTCACTCTCCTAAATCCAAGTGTCAAAATGCTAATAGTGGATACAAAGAGAGACTGGGGAGTATAACGCAGCGCTGATTGGCTTGTTCTGTAAAGTTTGCATAAAGAAACACTAGCAAAACTACATATCATTGTGATTGGAAGAATTACCAGCCCTCCTATTTTAAAATAATCAAATTGCACAGCTACTTTTCTAAAATTGACTGGAGTCAGATCTGCTGTGACCTGAAAAATTACCAATAGGTACAAGGATGCATTAGAAGAACAAATAAACGACTGATAATAGAAGTGAATGAACTGTCACAACCAATAAGTTGGTCAACAGAAAACAGGCAAACAATGATATACAGGAGTCACTCCATGATTCTATGTAAGCCTCATGACCAAAGATTTAGACTGATAAGCAAGAAATATATGTTTCAAGATAGATAAGCTGTTAATAGTGAAGTACACAACAGTATGACCGATTATGTATGACCCAAGTATACAGAAAAGTAAAAAACTGGTAAAAATTGAGCCATGTTTCCAATCAAATTCAAATCAGGCATCTGCTTGGCTACAAAAATTACTTTAAGAGAAACTGGCATTGTATTGATGGGTACCGCCCTTAGTAAGAAAGTTTCAAGCCTCAATGTACAAGACTCCGACCCTTCATAGTGTACGACTAGAATGAATCCTAGCCATAGCAAGCCCTTAGCACATGCAAATTGCAATAAAAAAAAAAAAAAAANTGATTCACAAAGTTAGCACCCGAAGGATGGTTCTCACTTGAATGCTCTTCAAGCATCAACAATATGATAATAAATTTATACAACATATTTGATACATGTGTTCAACAGTCCAAGTATATAAATGTTGCTTGGAGGAAAAAAAAAAAAAAAACTTCCAAAACATACCTTAACTCTTCATCTAAGTAAGTGACTTCCAATGATCCCCGTGCAGTATCTGGTGCCTTCACAGGTATCTGCAGGGGAAGTCTATTATCAATTACACTTGTCTGAGAATAAAGGCAGCATAGAAACTGATCTTATGATAGCAGTGTCTATCTATTCTAGTAACAAAATAGGATTGCGTGCAACTCATCTAGTAGGTTTGCTGTAAGAGGATCAGTGATCCACTGTCATCAGGCTTTGGAAAAAATCATAATTGGTAAACATAAACATGAGTTTTCCAAATGATACCCCGCTCTTTTGGACTGAGTTAATTGAACTGAATGATCTGAATTACTGAACTGAATTTAGGTGAAAAATTGAACTTGGGGAAATGAAAGTACAAATGAATGATGATAATTTCAAGTGTTCAAGAGGTGGGAAGACAGCTTGGGTATCACTTTTGAATGATGCAAACATATATATCTTCTTTCAATGTTTATGACTATCAAACAGACTAAAAGTCTGTGCATTAAGATTTGCTGCAACCTAGAAAATGTCCACCACCTGAAAACTAGTGACTAGATGGACAAAGATATATCGTTGAAAGATACTCTCTCCACCCCCTTTTTGTATCCAATATTATACTTTCCAGGTTGTTTAAAATTGTTTGCGTCATATCCTCATTTAGTAAAAATATATCCATACGTGTTCCTTGCACGGTGGAGCCCACTATTCACTCTCCTAAATCCAAGTGTCAAAATGCTAATAGTGGATACAAAGAGAGACTGGGGAGTATAACGCAGCGCTGATTGGCTTGTTCTGTAAAGTTTGCATAAAGAAACACTAGCAAAACTACATATCATTGTGATTGGAAGAATTACCAGCCCTCCTATTTTAAAATAATCAAATTGCACAGCTACTTTTCTAAAATTGACTGGAGTCAGATCTGCTGTGACCTGAAAAATTACCAATAGGTACAAGGATGCATTAGAAGAACAAATAAACGACTGATAATAGAAGTGAATGAACTGTCACAACCAATAAGTTGGTCAACAGAAAACAGGCAAACAATGATATACAGGAGTCACTCCATGATTCTATGTAAGCCTCATGACCAAAGATTTAGACTGATAAGCAAGAAATATATGTTTCAAGATAGATAAGCTGTTAATAGTGAAGTACACAACAGTATGACCGATTATGTATGACCCAAGTATACAGAAAAGTAAAAAACTGGTAAAAATTGAGCCATGTTTCCAATCAAATTCAAATCAGGCATCTGCTTGGCTACAAAAATTACTTTAAGAGAAACTGGCATTGTATTGATGGGTACCGCCCTTAGTAAGAAAGTTTCAAGCCTCAATGTACAAGACTCCGACCCTTCATAGTGTACGACTAGAATGAATCCTAGCCATAGCAAGCCCTTAGCACATGCAAATTGCAATAAAAAAAAAAAAAAAAGGAAGGAGAGGCAAGTTCATAGACAAAACACAAAATATTCAACAGTTGCATTACATAACTTCAAATTATGGGGCATGAAACAAAAAACATCTGTAATACCTGGTTGAAAAATGGCCACGACTCCATATTTTGGGCTCGAAGAGTGTCTGCATTTATTGCTTGGTAATTGGTTTTTGATCTTAAGAACTTAGGTCTCTGCCAAAACAAAAGTAGATGAACATCTTACGGAATTACATTCAGAAGTTGAAAGGCCCTAATCATTGCTGCAAGCAACAAAAATCAATCTCACCTTGCCGAGTTGCCGGCTAGGCAATAGCAAGAAACCTACTTTTCAATATGCTCAGCCTTTCAATAAATACTAGCACCTTAAGATATTACAGAAAGAACTCTCCGACGACATGACAATCTCATGGAAATTTGAGACTGACTCGTTAATACTACTTCGAAACAGTTTTTTTTTCCCCTTATTTGACAGTCGTTGTTTGTCCTAGGTAGCATAAAAACACACATTGGAAAGTTTTTATTCTTATCCTTATCTTCTCAATTTACTACAGCGATTTCAAAGTTTTCGCTATCAACAAATCAAACAAGTCCAGTAAGACATGAAAGTTCAGACAGAGTGGCAGATTGTTGCCCCCTCTCTTTCTCATTTAGGAGAACAGGAAACCCACGATCCAGAAATGCTCAGAAAACTACAGCTGATCAGCCAAAAAGAACTTCTTGTTTGCAAAATGCACGATTTACATCCCAAGGTTCAACCTTTTAAGCAATACATCAATCAAAATACCCATCTAACCGGTCAATTGTGACTATGAAACAGAACAGTACAACAACACTCCAAGCTTTAATCACAATGATTGTGGTTGGTTGCATGAACTACTTGAATTATCTTGTACATTCTCCACTAAAGTTAAACTCTTCCACTATTAATGATAGCTGCTCCACTAAATTTGTACTCTTAGCATCTTTTTTAACTCCTTCCACCCAAGTCATCCTAGATCTGCCCCTTGTCCTCTTGTAAAATCCCCACAACCCAAGCTTCCACCTTCCTCACCCAAACTTCTTTTGAGCAACGTTGGACATGACCAAACCAACATAACTAGTTCTCCTTATCTTGTCCTCAACACCTGTCACTCCAACCTTTCTTCTAAATATCAGAATTAAACCCCAACAATATAATTATGTGTGTCCGGCAAATAACTATCCTATAAAAAAAAATTTCCTAACTTTATTTTCTATGAATTTTGATTACATAATATCAAAGTTGTTGCTGGCTACTTGAGCCATCTACCATAATTATACAACACATGAAATAAGTAAATGAAATGAAATTACACAAAACCTGAGTTTGTAAGATTGATTGTGATGTAGTGTAAATAAGCTTCCATTTTCCATTGAGTAAATCAGACTTCAATGGCCTTTTGGTTGGATTCACTGCTTCGAGTTTGCGGGTAAGCTAATGAAAACCACAATAGAAGATAAAAATTAGATCAAATACACAAAAGAACTATCCTCTGGACTTCCTTTCCACAATGTACCAACTAATTCAATTTTTCAGCCACAAAATTGATCCACTATTTTTATTTTACTCAAAAATAGACTCCTATGAATTCAAAACTTCACAAAATGATAGACAAGAAAAACAATTAACACTACAAACAAAAGGTACCATTTTAAGCAACAATTATTTTTCTTATTGTTGTCTCAGAGCCACAAGTACGGTGATGAGAATTAATCCCAGAATCACCTGGATTCGGAGGAAAGCTCTAAGCAACTGAACTATCCCTCACTCTCTTTAAGCAACAATTATAACTTGTCTCTCAAACATGCATTACATCAACACATGAACTCAATATGGTTATCATGCAATATCAGATAACTTAGCACGACTATAAAGACATATTATAAATACATACATAACAAAATATATCAATCTAAATTTGAGAAAAATAAATAATAATTCAGTGAAGCAGTAAAAAAATAAAAAAATAAAAAAACAAAAAAAAAGTACCTGATCAATTGTCTGTTGATCTTCAGGGGAAGCCTCAGCACCTCTATCAAGGAGTTTAATAGCTTCAAGAAGCTCAAGTTTAAGAGTTTCAACATCTTTTTTTTTGGTAAAAAAAGCAGGAAAAAAAGACACCTTTGTTTTAGTACTACTATTTATACTTCTTCTGCTACATTGCTCAAGATTATGTGAAGGTGGTTTTGTAGGGAATTGAATGTTTGATGATGGGTTTGTGACAGAATTTGGAGAAAAGAATTTGATTGAGTCATTTTTAGGTATTGTTTTGGTGAAATTTACAGAAGATAAGGCCATGGTTATTTGTGGTCTAATGTCACAAATCACAATTGTGCAATAGTACCACTAATGTTAATGTCCTACATGTTAATGACTAATGAGAGGAGAAGAGAGCTCCACACTCCACAGTGTGTTTTTTTTAATGGTTTGCTTCTAGAGCCACCGGACGAAAACGATCTTAAAATTTCGTGAAATCGGTATCTAAGGATAATATTAGTCACATCTTGTCTTAAGACTTTATTCATGTGCTACATCGATTTTTCACTATTATTTAGTATATGGAAATTATCATTGATAGTCTTGTACTTTTAAAAATATTCAGTAGTAGGGTTGTGTTTTTTTAATTATCAATGGTAGCTCTAAACTTTCAATTTCTGTTCAAATACAGCCTTAGCAACTTTTTTTAACCCAGTTTCAATTACTTGAATTTAATTATAGTGAAATAACCACTATAATCACTCTTAAAACACGTCTCACCCTCTCAAAACCACCTTCCCAACCCTCTAAAATCATCTACACACCCTCAGAATCAGAACCACCTACCCAACTACCCAAAAATTATAAAAAAATAAAACAAAAATAAATAAATATAATAAAGTAGTGCAAAAAGAATGATAGGTATACTCGTAAGTTGTAACAGCAGTTACGTAATTTTGATGGGAAAAAAATATTCACAAACAATTCCCTAATCTATATTCTATAATAACATGTTACCTGTTTAAACACGTACGACATACTACCTCTGTAATGTATTAGTTGCAACAATAATGTCTTCGAGTTGCAAACTTGCAATTAATACGATACAGGGTAGTACAAGATGTATAGTCTTCTAGTTCACAATTGTAAAAAGGGAAAAGATAAGAAGGTTAGGAGCCTAGGAGGCTAAAGATTTACCTCAGGTTGTTGGTGCAGAAGTTGGGGTCTAGGCTAAAGATATACTACCTCGTCTTATTTTTACTTATTTTCAGCAAAAAATAAGTTCAGTTCAACAAAAATAAGTTCAGTTCAGCAAAAATCAGTTTCAATCCTTAAAAAATTGTTAATGATTTCAGCAAAAATAAGTTCAGTTCAGTTCAGCAAAAATAAGTCCAGATAAGTAAAAATAAGTTCAGTTTAGCAAAATTAAGTTGAGGAGAACAGGGCCTAAGTCACTAATAAATTGACATTAGCCTCATGCAGTCATGCTAGACAAGTGCATGCGACCTTGGGTTAGATCTTGGGTTAGAACCAATATAGAGAATAATACTGATAGAGAGCAGGTTAGATCTTGGGTTTTCTCATAAAATTTTTATTTTTCCCTGCCGGTGGGTAGATGTTACACCCACCGGCGGGATTCACAAAACAAACCACTCAATAAAATCAATTATTTACTTAGCTTCCGCCATATTTTACCCCTCTAAAGTATTATTGAATTTCTAATCAAATTGAAAATATTGTGGTGCTGTGCACTTGTGTCTGCATGCAAGTAGCGCAATTTACGAGTGTCATACTACTATGAATGAATGCCCCACAATATAGTTTTTCCTCTCTCCTAGTGATTTCTTGCAACAATATATATATTTTTTTTCTAGATGTTATGATTTGATCCTCTCTTCTCCTATGGATCCACAACTTGGCCAATATCTACCACTGCAAGCGGCCGTTCTCCTCTTCCTCCTTTGGCACAGCAACACTCTATTCTCCTCTACGTAGATTTTGGCACTTACTCTTCATCATCATCAGCACACTATTGTTGCTACTATATTTGATCGTGGGTTACCTATATTATCCTACACAGTTCGATGCCTCCTTCAGGCGTAGATTTGATCCAGTCAAAGCGTCCACTTTTCTCCCGCTTCGACTGCGGGGGTGTGATAGAGATAGAATATTCATCAAAATTTTCTATCCATAGATTTATGATATTATATTTAGAAATAATATCTTATGTAAAGTAGGATATATTTATAATATAAACATCGTTAGGATAATATTTAGGAAACTATATTCTTTGTCATTGTAACCCTATAAATATGATAAATGGAAATCACCCTAATTACGGGGTTTTACACAATCTAACAAATACCATTTAGAAAAGCCAAAAGTATACTTGCATTACTTAGACCCTATTCTCCTTATCTTATTTATACTTATTTTCATTAAAAATAAGTTCAGTTCAGCAAAAATAAGTTTAGATCAGCAAAAATAAGTTCAATTCAGCAAAAATAAGTTCGGATCAGCAAAAATAAGTTCAAATCAACAAAAATAAGTTGACGAGAACAAAGCCTTAGACTAGTATCCATAAAAATCATTATGGTTTTTGATTTTTAAATATGATTTTTAACTTAAGATTAATTATGATTACTGATTTTTAACTATAATTTATTTTATGGATTATTTTGATTATTGATTTTTAATGGATGGATTTTAATTATAGAATATTAATGATTTTTTACTATGACATAATAATAATTTTGATATAAAATATATCGTTATTAGTAGTTTATATTTTATGAAACAAAAATAATACATTTTAATATGGAGTAGTTTCATATTTTGTGAATGGCAATCCACTTATGTGGTATTTTCGTGAATGATAATCTACTTATTTTTTGTTTCATTTGTAGTTTCATAATTTTTTTAAAAAATTATAACCTAATATATATACATATGAAACAGAAAAAATAATAATTAATGTTGCAAAAAATATATTATGAACACACTAATGATATTATAAACAAAATAAAGCCAAGTACAAAATAATGAGAATATTATGAACAAAAATATTACAGAGTATGAACAAAATAATATTATGAACGAAATAGCATATTATGAGCAAATAATATTAGAAATAAATTAGCAAAATAAAATAAAAGTTGAAATAAGCTGAATTGAAAGTGAAACAAAAGAAGCTGAACTAAGCGGAAATTAAGGTGAAGTAAATAGGATTAGATACGTTTAGATTAGATATAAAGCAAGGGAATATGGAATAATATTGTCACTACATAAAAAAGAATGCATTTTTTTTATATAAAACGTTAAAGGAGTATTATTTAGAGTGCCGATATATCAATTTTTTTTATATTTAATTATTCTCCTAAACTTTTTATTCTAAACACTTTAATCATTACTCATTTCAAATCAGATAAAAAAAAGTATTGAGTAGTTATGATTGTTTAGTTCACAAATTTTTATCTTTAGTTATCATTAATTCCTTGCATGATGAAAATAATTTTGAAAATTATACGTTCATACACAATTATTACAAATCTAATAATATAGTCTTAAAGGAGTTCAAATTAATAAGTGAATTGAAGATAGCCCAAATTTAATTTATGGAAAAGTAAAAAACAAATAAATAATAATGATTATTGCATTTATACATGATAAATCCAATGTACCATAAAATTAGTTTACACCGACCAATTTAAATCAGTTTTTTTTTTAAACTAAAATTAAATATTTTTTGAAACTTTTGAAATCGTTGAAATTTAGTTGAATATTTTGAACAAAAGAATTCATATATGGAATAATATGATATACTTATTTATTAAAATTGTGATTTTTAGCAATAGAAAATAAGTAAGTACACTTCAACTGAACTGGTTTTAGAATAATTAGAACTAAAAAAAAATACAATTAAGCTAATTTAATGATAACTAGAACACAATAAATACAACTTTAAACTCATTGTAAAACTTTATAAATAAATACTACTAAGCTCCCCTCGTTTTTGTTAGGTATTAATATAGTGCAAGTGGACAATGATTCTTTCGTTTTTTAACAAGAAGATAATGTAAGTGTTTTCTTTGCATGTGAGGGAAGGAAGATAGGAAAAGTACATAGGAGCAAATTCACGTTTAATCAATATTAAACAAAAACCAATTACTCATTTCTTATATTAATCAAGCGGCCACGAAGACTTTCATAATCATAATTGAGGTAAGGTGGTCCATAATAAATAGTAATAAAGTCTAATGTTTTGTTGGAAATATGTCTATCTGATTCATTAAAACTTAACTCCGGCTATGTCCTAATATAACTCTAATTGTAAACTTGACTTATATATAGACATATAGTGGCGACTAGTGAGTTTCTCAACAAGAATTCTCTCTATTCAATAATAAGACTCAAATCCAAGATCTCCCTTAAGCGATATCAATCTGTTTAGTCAAATTGTTTCAACCAAAAAAAATTCATAGGTTGTATTTTCTTAATTTATACTTTATATGTTCTATCCCATCTATAAATACTCCTACGACACTTCGACTTTAAATCGTACCAAACTACAATTAGACAAACAAATTAAGTTTTCAAGTCTTTCTATTTAAAATCCAAGGTAATTCCTTCCTTCATCTTCTCTCTTGTTTATTTCCACCTTTTTTTTTTAAGTAATATGAATGGTAGATATGCATGGTAGCTAACCAAATGACTCTTTAGCTAGTTTTTTGGCAGTATTATTAGTGCATAACGACTAATTTATGGCTGAATGCATTATCGTATGGCTCTTATGACGAATCTAGGAAATATGGCAGCAGTGGAACTGAGCTTTGAGGAGAAAAAAAATTTAGATGCATTAATAAGGCATGCATGGTCTGAGGACATCCAGGAGCAAGCCGTAGCCGCTGTCGCGAAAGCTGAAGGCCTAGACAAGGAAGAAGTTGCTAAGCAACAAATCACCGTGCTATCAAGTGCTTTGAAAAATGAGACCAAGGAAAACTTGAGTGTTTTAGCCTCTAAAACATGGGTTGGAGACACTGTCATTGACTACACCAACCCAATTACCAAGGTGGGTGCCTTTGCGCTAGCTGCTTTGCCGAGTAAGGGCGTCAAGGCAGCCGTGGTGTACTCTGGCAAGAATAATGCTGGTGTCGAATGTGGATGGCTTCTTGCTTGGGCTGACACCAAGGCTCTTGGAAGGAAGGTAGTTAAGCATTACCAACTTGCATAAAGAATTATACATACTACCTTCAATTTTCCAAAATATTAGTAATGTTTAAAGACGCAGCACTTTGACTTTGCAACTATTTACTAACCAGTGCGTACATTATTTACTAACCAGTGCGTGCATTAAATGAGACAGGTTTACGGGGAGGTTGGCCCAAAGAGCAAATTCAGCAACATCAACTGGGAGGAAATTGAACATAAGTTGGATCAAGCCAAGGATATAGTTAAGCCCCACGACGAAGAGACTGGAGCCGGGTTCTATGCTATGATTGTAGACACTAGTAACAAAGATGTGGTTGCTGCGAACTTCACCGGTTAAATGAGTATCATCATAATAAATCAGCAACGTTAACAATAATAATAATATTAATAATGTATTGGCTACAGCAGAGTGGGTTAATTAATATCTACTGTATTGTCCTTGGTCTCTTGCTAGCTAGCTACTTAAGGTTATTTCAGTTTCTGTAATTTGGAATGACCTATCTCATATATATATATATATATATGTTTTGTATCATATTAACCTTTTTATACCTTCATAGTTAACTGTACAAGGAATGTCACTATGGCAAGAAGGGACGAGCTTTTGTTATTCTTATTTTCATTTCCGACTCATATTTTCATTCCACACCTACAGCAGATGAAAATTATGTCTCAATCATATCGAGTAGGATCTAAAACTGTCACGGCCCCATTCCTCGCCTTTATGTACCAACCTCATGCGCTGATGCGCACTTTATCCGTGTTGATTACCAAAATAACCCTTATAGGAGTTACAGCCAATTTGGTAGTTGGTAATAAATGGTGGTAATAAAAAGAAGTTTTGAGTTTAATTTAAAGAGAATCAAAATTGTAATTCTCAAGGATTATGAAAATCAACATTATAAGTCAAGGCCTCCTTAGGATGGACGCTCATCCTCAGGCTACTACTTTCTTCATAATTTTGTTATCATCTGTTATCTTTTATCACTTAGGCAAAAGTATAAGACAGCCAAAAATATGGTAGTAGTAAAGGTAGTACCTTACTATAAATAGATTCTATATGGAACAACTCCGAAAAGAAATAAAAAGAAGTACCATCCAACTAAAAATCCCTACTACTCATATGACTTTTTACATGTTAGTTGTCCATTGTTTGGATAAAAGGAATTGGAGAGAAAGAGAGGGAAGGGAAAGATAACTGGGCAAACTTCTTTATTTGGATAATTGGTCGGGGGGAGGAGAGGGAGTGATCCAATTTCCCTCATTTTAATAAACATTATCCCCAAAATTAGAAAGTTTTAGAAGGAAAATAAAGCTCTCTTTCTCCCTTCCTTTCTTTCTTCTTCCCTTCCTCTCTCCAAACTCCCCTCCCTTTCCCTTCCAAAACGTTATCCAAACATAGTGTAAAAGTTTTTTTTCAAAATTTATATGTCTGTTTGTCAAAAATACAAAGATATTGCTTTACAAAGCCAACGGCTACACACTACAACATTTTTGCTATCACTAACCACTGCCTTCCATTGTTAAATCATTTCATTATAAGGTTTAGACCACTGCTTACTAAAACATTTTGAAAATGAAAACTAGAACAACTCAAATACCCAAAATGGTCCTAATTTGATCTGGGGGATGCCTAGCAAGTGATTTAGGGTCTGGGTAAGAATTCTTGGGATCCATTATAGCATTGTAGACAAGCTCATAAGCATCCGCAAGTGACTTTGCCAATTGGATACAAGCTTCGGACCGTAGCTTTGGTACCTGTAGTTGCTCGAATTCTGGGAGAGAATTTCCAGTGCCCAAAACGAGACCAAAGAATTTGTTCAGACTTTCTGCTAATGAAGCAGGAGAAGTCTCACCTACTTCTGCCAATGGAGGGCTAGTAGTAGCTTCTTCACCAGCCTCATCAAATGTTTTCCTAAAGCTGGGCATTTTGTTCAACAAATTGCATCTGTTTAGAATGGTCTCAACTTCTTTATCTACGAGAATGCGCATGTGGTTTTCTATCATATCACCGACACTCTTAGCATATTTGGCTGCAGCTTCATGTCCAATCAGTGGTTGTTGGATTGTGCATAAGCAGTTGATCAGAAAAATCTTAGAAGGTGTCTCTGTACCCTGAAAGTAAAGTACAAATCACATGAATGTAAAGATAGTTTAGCACCAAAAGCAAGCACACTTGAGTTCTAACTGGTTAACTTTAATATAGAATATAAGCCATTTCTAACAGCTGTGTCTAGAGAGCAAATATACTGATCAACTGGTATTTTTGATATGAGTAATTTATCATCATAACACTAAGCAATCGCACATTTACACCAGTAAGGAAAATGGGTGGAATGCAATGTACTGTCGTGCCTTACAATAGGAGATGGCTACTAACAGTGTATTTAGATAGCAAAGGGTTGGAGGAAGGACAACTCCTTTTTTTGAATTGTTTTGATAACAAATTGGTGGGAGAAAGGAGAAGTTGGGAGAGAAATATCTTGTTTTCGTTTTTGAAAAATGGGAAAGAGTCATTAATTATAATGCTAGAAAGAGGGATAGAGGGAGAAAGTGAAAAAAAACATGTCCTACAGCCTGCTACTTTGCAAGAGTAACCACACAAAAGCTTATCATAGAGTCATAGACTATAAACTTATAAAGACACCGCAATAAACTCAAAAGCACCTGCCCGTAAATCTTGCAAGAGTAGACTAGAACTTGATAAATGGTTTCAAGCCTCAGAAGCTAATTTTGTAAGAACTTATCAAGGTAATAATAATACGAGCTTATAATTTTATAATGTTATAATATGCTCCACTGAAAACACAAGCGTCGACCGTAGTGCACGTAGTAGTTATTAACCTGTTATTATGCAAGAAGTTTCTAGATTTGTGACAAAGAATGAAAGACAAAAAAAAAGGGACTTTCTTCTCTTCCAATATCACTTCAACTTTGATGAGCATTTTGTTTATTATCGGAAAAACTAAAGTTCCCTTCTAATCCTTTCCTATCTTCCCTTTACACAACAACTGTCCAATAAAACTCAGTCACTCAGTCAAATTGACCAACTTCAAATTTATTTGCAGCACAGTCGGCCACAATAAATTGGTTCAAGGCTGCAAACTCCTCTCTTCTTAAACCTTCCAGAGCTCGAGTCTCTTCAAATTAATTAGATGATGCTGATGATGATTATATAATGAGGACATCGAATAATAAATTGAGCTCAATCTTGTTAAGCATACACTGGTTCTTTATATTAGCATTCAGGAAACAGAAAACTGGTCCTAGCCTCCTAGAAGTTAAGACCACAGTTACGCAAGTTTCTCACAATAAAGGGAGAAAAAAATTGAAGTAATTGGCCAATCACAGAATATCAATCAAAACAAAGGATATGCTAGTTCCTTTTCATTCCTTTCTTTTCTCTTCCCTTCTTTTTTTTTTCTTATCAGATATTATGTCAAAAGGCTAAAAGTTTTCAAGAAATATCAAGGAACACATACGCATGGAGATGTCAAAATAGGAACAAAAAGAAGATAAATGAAAGATCAACACATGGATCTGGAAAAATCTGTACCTGAGGAGATGAAAGGGTATTGCTGGAACTCAATATTGCATCAACTGATGATTTGTTCGGCTGATTGGAGTCAGAACTCATTCTGCTCTTCCTTGTTGAGTGACTGCCTCCTTTCGATTTATGTGCCTCTGCTGCTTGCTCACACATCTACAATCAAAGGAAGACTATTTAGCTTCTCAAATCTGATAACCAGCCAAGGGCCAGCAGATAAAAAGTTGATGGCCATGTAAAGGACCAGCAGATGGTTAATTTTGGTGAAGTTGCATCCTAGTGTTAGTGTGCCACCCCTCCCTGTACCCCATCATTTATTTGTCTTTCAGATTTTCAGGCACACAAATTACATAATTGATAGGTTGAAACCGTAAATGCTTGTGCTCACTTAGCGCCTTAGTCGGGAATAAGATACGAAAGCAAAGACAAGAAGTCCAAAAATTCCACCTCAACTAATAGGTCACTTTACTACGGGTATATTAAAGTTCACCTGGATAATAGGATCTAATAAAGCAGATATAACAGGATCAAATTCCGGTTTCTTTGAAGATGGAATCATCATGCTATCATATGTCTGCATTATTTCCAGTAGGACAGAAACCCCTTCTCTCACAGCAGGTGGTGGTGAAAGATCCACAGCAACAAGAGGGGGATACCGAAGTAGTTTCTCTCCTCGACTCTTCAAAATATCAAAGAATGTTTTTTGAGCTGCCTCCTTCAAAGTCCAGAGTGTTTGGCAAAGGGCTGCTTCATTCCCAATTAAATCAGATATCTGAGACAACAAAGAAATTTAAGATTAAAGAGTATCATTTATGCGAGAACAGAATGACTTTAAGAAGCCTCACTAGCTCACCATGTAAGTATAAAATTCCAGCTGATTACTAAGTTTATATGAAACAATGAGACTAGGTTGAGACTGCAAGACTTGTTCCACTCTAACTTTAAATGGTCTGCAGACTCCTTCAAATATCCGATCAAGAACAAAGGTCAGATCAGATTTTGTCTTTCCATTTTCATTTTCAGTATTCTTGGAGAACTGACGTGCAGTGGGCCCAGCATCAACGTTAGCATCCGGATCAAGCAAAGCATGCACCAGTTCTCTTTCAGATGCCAATGCCTTAGAGGAGACAACAAAGGATTAAACTTTACAACTAGAGCTCAGAACAGACTATAAAGCAATTAATATAAGCCTGTCACAATTAGCTGAAAGAAAACTGTAACCAATAAGATTTGGGTGTTGAACCTGATGTAACCATGCTAGCATATCGCCCACATATCGCAAAGGATCATGGGCATGTACTTCAATAGGTCTGGGCAACCCACCAGGCCCTCCACGAGTAAGAGCACTTATAAACCTTCGAAATAAGGCATTATGCCTCATATTTGCTACCTAAAAATAGCAATTAATTAAAGCTCATCAATACAAAGAAAAGAATTGTTTGGATACTAAAAATCAAAGCTCGTGACAACATGGAATTACCTCTTCAGCACAGTATTTGAAAAGAACAGGCCTTTCATTGAGACATCGGACTGCTGTTCTTAGCAGATCACTAACTTCAGGATTATCAGTGTCCCCCAACCTCCTACACTCAGCCTGGACCCACCTGGAAAAAGAGGTACATAGGAAAATGCATAGAAGTAAGCTAGTAGGTAATCAGAAATTGAAATGCCAAGGGAGAAAAAAACATGGGAGCTAATTGGAGTGTAATGTACCGAATTTTACTATCATGGTTGATATATATCTACTAAATATGTTACACTGAAGTGAAAGCCACTAAACTAAAGTGAACGCCAATAAATTAAGTTTCCTTCAGTAATTTCCTCCTTAACACATAAAGTAATGCTAATAAATGTTTGTCTTGGATTACTAACCTGTTTAGTTAACAAAAAAAAATTGGAAGCTAAAATTTCTAAGAAGTGGAAGAAGGTAGTGTTGCTTGGATGGAAAAAATGGGGAGATGTTCTACTTCCTACAAAAACGAGGAATATACTTACCTAGGTCCCTAGGTAAGTGGAGATTCCAATGGAAAACTAAACTTCCAAGGATCAGCCAAAAAATATAATCACTTTTCATTGTAAGTGGACATTTCATTGGATTCTGCTTGGAAGATTACTACTTGTAAAACTAAAGCTCATTCTAACAAATATACAATGTGCATAGCTCATAAGCACATTATGGAAAGACGAGATACACCACAATACTTTCCTTTTTTAGAAATATACAATAACCCAAATCTAATGCTTCCTTACTTCCCCGTTTTCAATAGTGACATTCAAGTAGGGTAAACATGTCCCACAAACCCTAAATTCAAGGAATTTAAAGGTGACATCATATATGCTACTCTCTAAATTAAACACTAAACAACCTAGTAGGCTTGTTGTTCCTGACATGGGATCACTTGAAAGGTGGTTGGACACAACTAATCTTGGGATGAGAATGGCTTAGTTCTAATTTGAGAGTCAAGAGCCTACCATTAACATCGAAGCGTCTGATTCCTGTGACTTCAATAAATCCAAGTAATATTTGTTGACACATATATATGAATACCCCCTCCCCCCTCTCTTTTTTCCTTTCTTCAATGGTATATATAACTTGGATTTGTAGTTATCACTTTATAACTATAAATACATCGAAGCGTGTATTTATAGTAATTACTTTTCCCGGAGAAAAAAATCAAGCATCTTGATCAAAAACACAGTTTAAACTAAAAATGGGTATATTTATATGTCATAACAGATAATTCACCTGCAAAGACGCTCATAGGCTCCCTCTTGATACATAGCCATCATATCCATCAGTTCCAGCCCTGCACGCTGCAATATAGTTCTGAATGAATACATTAATTTGTAAAAATTACATTTGATTCATGGTAAAGCTTCAGATAATTATGCACATCTAAATTATACTATGGAGTTTCTTTTATCAATGCATTTCATTGCAGTGCAATTCAAATATGTAGCTCATTTACATTTGTGGTTCGATATCATTCGTTTAACACATCTCATGAAAAGATTGAACCAAAGCATATAAAGCAACATATAAGCATAAACCGCAATATTGTTAATGATGATATATCAATGCTAAATAAGAGTATGAAATGAAATGGACCAGATCTCCAATTTGCTATACAAAAAAAGACAACGCATAGCAGAGATTTTAATCTGTTTACATCAGAGCCGTTAGGTATTAGTTGTAAAAGAGCATTTTGATGGATCCACTTAAAAAATTGCTAACATTGCAAGACAAGCACTATCCAACAAAGTATCCGACAAAGAGTGTTTGCATATTAATGGTATAGAGAAACCAGATCAACCATATAATTATCAAGCATTTAAACAAAGCTCATATTAGAAATTCTAACCACTTGCTACAATTACTTAGAGAATAACTTGATTCTAAAATATGGGTTTCATTCTAACTTGGACTTGCCAATCTAACTCTGAGACATTTTATTTAAACCTGTATGGCTGCATATCGCAAATAACAATATGGATACCAGAATAAACTAGATAAAAGTAAAGAAACATTTGCACAATAATAGAGAAAGAATTGGGCAAGACCGAAAGCTTAAGCAAGTACCTGATGGTGTGTCCTGAGCAACACTTTGCAGTTGGCATGAATTTCTTGAACATGAGAAAGCGCTTTGAAAAAGTTTTCATTCAACTCTTCTTCTTTAAGAGCATTTATCTAAAAAGCAAACATCTGTCACTAAACAGTAATGTTCTAACTAACAAATAATACAAAGTGAGCAATTTGTCAATGGAGAGAAGACACACCTCTTCACTAGTTAGCTGATAATCACGAAGAAAGCATGAAACAATCTCCTGTCTCTGAGTAGTAACATCAAGTTCCTGTTTTAGCCTTTCTGTAGTACTTATTATATCCCCTGTGGTAGCACTACAACTTTCCAAAGCAATTGCAATCCTGCCAATGCACAGAACAATTCTTGAGCAATCAAAGATTTGTACAATAGATAATCAAATTTGAAATATTCAGACCAATTCTAATTCAAGCTCGACATAACTCACAACTCAAATAAAGCCCAAGCCATAAGTAACAGGCTCCAATTCAAAAATAATAATCAACCAAGCTCATCATCACCAAAGCCTTAATACCAAAAAGATGAGCTCAGCAACATGAACCAATATTTTTATCCAATACAGTAACCCACAAAAATTATTCAAGCTAGATAATCACATTACTGATTTGCACTAATACTTTCACATTGGTGTTATTTATACCACTCACAAATCTTTTTTTCAACAATTATAATAACCTCAACCTAACAAACTCTGCTCCTTTTAAGTCTTGCATCAAGCTTTGACCAAGGTTCCATTTTTCTTCTCAAATAACTGTCAATTACTAATACACTGGTACACACATGTTCCAATTTTACTTTAACAAAAAGGTTCAATTTTGATAAATGTTCTTATGTAAGTTTAAACTTTGCCAGTGGGAGACCCACTGCTAGTCCCAAGCCTAGATAAAGGAGGAGGGTTGTGGTAGATCACTGGCAGCCATCGTAAAACTTAGTCACATCTTATGACATGAACCAAAATGATGATTTGACTTGGTGGTACGGGGTTAGAAAGTATATGAAGCTTTTAGATTTCCAGGCGAATAGGGTTCTCGATCGCAGGGGATGGAGGAGGAAAATTTATGTGGATGACCGCATGGAATGATTATTTTTGGTTCATGTAGCAGACCCCAATTTTGGGATTAAGGCTCTGATTGATTGATTTATTGTTCTCATGTAAGTTTAATACTCACCTGAAGAGATCTTACGTAATATCTTTACTTTGAACCTCCTACATTTGATCAATCACTTTTTCACTTCTCCTCTATAAGTGGTCAAGCAAATATATAAAGTAGGTTATACTACTACTGTAATATCTACTTGCTTCAAAGAAAATTCCTTTTAGATTTACTGCCACTTTCTTAACATTCTGAATTCTTGGCCAACTCTTCTGTTTCAAGCATCCAACCTATTATTGTTGTTATAGAAACAAGTGTGTGCATAGTAAATTTCCAATCAGTGGCTTACAAAAACACTGTCTTCAGACATTGATGAAAAAGCTGAATACTTAAAAAACTTTAAGCCACATCAAAGGGCACCAGAGCAATAGTATGAACCACTTATAGAATTTCAGCCATCCTTTGAGGCTCTTTCCGGGAAGGTGCATTGGAAGAAAAAATAGTTTTGAGAGACGAAAATTCAGGCAAACAACAAAATCGAAAAGGCATCAGTGGAATATCATAACAAGAGGTTATTGTTATCCTCCAGTTCTCAACTGCAATTAATACTACACATTCTGTAGCATTTCATCAGTTTTCTGCAATCTTACGACCTTGCTTGAAAATAACAACGTAATACAAACACCGAATTGGTGGCAAAGATGAAACATCATCTACTAGTTGATTACTACATAATACAAAGTAATTTTCATGAGACTTAAAAACTATCAATCTAATTCACTATTCCCGAGCATTCACACACAAGCACGTGCACATCACAAGAGTTCAAATTCCAACAAGCTAAAATACAGTCTTACATACATCACCCGCCATATATACATATATCGAATCAAATAATTACCTATCGCAACATTCAGTAAGTGCATTAACCTCCTCTTCCACTTGATCTAGTGCCTGCAACAAAATATTACGAAATCAAGACCAAAACTGAGGCATTTTACATTCATTATCACTGACTGAAATTCAAAAACAGCACAGAATCATTTCAAATTCAACATTACTAGATTGAAATTCTACATCAATTCATAATCATCGTTACCAATTGATATTCAACAACAACACTATTTTCAATTTAAATTCAACACCATAGTAGCAACAATTCAAGCTCGTCATAGCTTATCGAAATTCAGAAAAACAAAACCGAATTATTTCACGATCATCATCAGTTCATTACCAATCAAAATCCATTTAAACAAGACTGAAATCATCTCAACTCATCGTTACTGCTTAAAATGCAGAAACAAATCTAAATCAATCCAAAGCTTTTCATTACTCAACAATTTTCGAAATTTCAAAAAACAACACTAAAAATTCAATTCAAATGCAACACAATAACCGCATCATTTCAAACTCATTAAATCAAACAAAACTCTTCATCGCTAATCCATAACTATTGGAAAGTCACAAAAAACCAATTCAAACTCTTCATCACTACAATCTGAAACTCAAAATTCAATTCAAACTCTTCATCATACTAACTTAAATTCAAAAAAAAAAAAAAAAAAAAAAAAAAAAAAAAAAAAAAAAAAAAAAACATCACAAAATCAAATCAAACTCTTCATCACTACAATGTACATTCGAAAATTCAACAAAAGCAACACAAAATCAACTCAAAAACATCAAAACTGAACAAAATCTACCAAAAAACTCAAACCTGTTGTGCGGTATCAGAAGCGCTGAGAAATTCATGATTAATGGAAAGAGAACGCTTTTCGATGGTAGATCTGAGGTTACGGCGAGCTTGAGTAGAATTATCAGTGTAAAACATCGAAAGTGTAGAGAGAGAAGATAGAAGTTCAGGAGAATCGATTCGAGATTCTAGAACTTTCTTCAATTTTCGCGATAATCCTGGTGCTAATGTTGCTGTTCCCATTGATTGAAATTTGATTACAAGAAAATGAATTGAATTTTGTGAAATGCAGATGATGAATTTGGTGTTTGAAGATTGTAAAATGTTGATGAAATGTAATTTAGTTTAGTTTAAGAGTTTTGGTTGAATGTTGAGATTGAAGGTGGCATTGAGAAGGTGGATGATCATGAAATTAGTGAGATGAAGATGGTGTTGGTGACGCAAAATTTTATGATTCCAGGAATCACTTTTTTTTTTTTTGGATGTGCCAAAACTATTGCATTTGGTCTTGTTTTCGCTCTTTTTGTTAGATAATATCTAATAAATTATTGTATAAATACGAAGTTATATGACATTTTTGTAAATAAATAGAAATTTTCATTATCCATTATTCTTTAAAATGCATATAAAAAGAAGACTTTACCTCTGAACTTCTAACATATTATTTTAAAATGTCATTGTGATATGCAATTTTACATATCACAGTGATTCATCAATCATCCCTCCTTTTTTATCCCACCTTGGAATTTTTTTTCATTTTGGTCATGCCTTTAACAGGATATGAGTCTCTTTAGTTGGTCCGAACTATAAATAAAAATTTATTTGTTAAATTAAATTCTTTCTTATATTCATTTTTTAAACTAATTAAAAATACTACATGGTCATTAATAAATAATCCAAATTAAAGTTACAAGCAGATGTGGCACTAAGGCCCTTGCAAAAGGAGTATCCCTTTGCTAAATTCTCATTCATGCATGGAATTACTACTGTTTGTAGAGCATATTGCAATATTACAACCGTGTTCATAATCTAGAAGTTCCCAAGCTGTATTAAACATTTTAATTATAGTGAAACCAACGTTTACTTGCGTTCACTTATTAGTATGATTAAAGCAATAATTGTTCTTATGAATGGATTGATCTAACTACCATTTTATGATCGATTTTAGCTTTACCACAATAATGATGTGGATTTCAATAATCACATTTTAGATCCAAATGCTATTCTCCACATGATAGATTAGTATATACGAAGCAAAAGAGGTGGTAGTAGGCTTTTGATTCCACTCTTATTTAGCCACCGTTTCAATTGGATGAAGATTATGAACCACACTATAAAGAATGACATTGGGGTGATGGACTCCTTAATCCAAATTAGTGTTATACATAGATAGTGCTTGGAAGTATAACGTAAATAACATTAGAATTGCAATGAGCTAGGCTAAACCACCTTCGAAATAAGCTTTGATAAGATATATGCTTACTCTCCACTCTAAGCAGAATGTTTTGTCATGCTTCATAGACCTTCAGCAGCAGTAGATTCGTGGTCTTTTGTAACAAAGCTCATGAACTCACTTTAATAGATTAAAGAACCTATCCTAACCCTCGTTCATTCCTTTCAGCTACTAAAGGATATTCTTTTTAATCTTTAGTTTTTGATTCTACTTCTAGAACTAGTAAGTTTACCAACTCAACAGTTATATATCCAAGACATAAAATTTAGTTAGTTAGTACTCTATATGGATTTGTTTTTTGTCTTAAGTTCCTTTTTCCGCTAAAAATTTTTTTACATAATATCCCTAAGATTCATTAAATTACTAAGACATAACCTTTTCATTAAGATATTTTTATTTGTCTTATTAAGTTTATTTTTTTGCTTAAAAAATATAGAGGGGTGTTCCATCCAAAGGATACCTGGATGGAATAGTGTACAGAGGAGGTTAAAGTGGTAATTTCTTTTGGGTCTTTTCTCTTTGTGTCTTTTCTTTTTGTTACTTCAGTTCTTTTTGCTTTTAAACTTTAAATGAATATGATTATATTTATTAACCTTGGTATTATGATATATTATCGATAGTTATTAACGTTAATTAAACTTATACTAACCTTAATTTAGTTATTGTTGATTATTTTTAATTAAACTTGATTAAAATTTGATTAGTACTTAATTGCTTTTAATGACTTTTTATGGTACTAGTTATCACTGTTCTACTACTTATATCACAAATAATTCCTCTTCTATGTTTAATAGCCCACAATGCTTCGCAAAATTAATACAAATATAGAGTTTTGACCGTTACCTGAAGGTAGTTGGCACTGGATATTTCGGCGTTTCTCAGCTTCCGGCTTTACAAAGGTAGCTAACCCCAATCCTACCTTCCTTAGATCAAGCACAGCACAGATATGTATTGTTTTCTATCTCAGACCGTAGTTTTTATTTATAATTTTTGTGAATGATGGAATTTTAAACAAGAAGTCGAATCATTTAAGATATAAGGTTCGAAAGGATAATGTTCCCTTCTGAAAACAAACTTCTATTAATTTGAAAATATTACAATACTCAAACTCACAAGCTTCCTGATACTTCAGAAGTATTCAATGAGTTGCATTGTTCTTCAGAGCGATAGAGTATCCTATCTTTCCCTCAAGACAAATATTTTTCTACTCTTAGAGAATTCTTCTTATTTTCTCACTCTAGTTTTTCTGATGTTGGGTGTAATTGTTGTGTGTCCATCCCTCTTTACACAACTCCTATTTATAGAGGGAGGATTACATGCATTGGATGCTCTTTTGTGAGTGGCATCTCCACTATTACACTTGCTAGACCCACTTATTCAAAAAAGTAAATACACACCACTCTTTTCCAAAAGTAAAAGAAAAAGACAAAAGTAAAAATATAACTGATTCTACATATTTTACACATGCTTGTTCAGTCTTTTCGGCTCATTCCATCATAACGTTATGCATGCCTTCATCCCCAACATTGGATTCCCAATTTTGGAGGATGTTGTCATCTTCTTCCTCTTGGCCTTGGAATATCTCTTCAAAATATCTTGCTATGTAGGCATCATCCCATGTTAAGAATGTAACTAACAAGTATTCTTGCCCTTTTGGTGACAAAAATTTTCCTGCTTCGACTTTCTCTAGATACTCATGGATTGATTCTCCATGCTCTAATCCTTCCAGAAAATATTTGTGCATATGACCATCTGCTATTACAGTTGTAGTTCCAACATGAAAGATAACGGTGGCCTTCCTTTCTTTTGTTGTTGATCTAATGCTTCATTGATATACTGAGCAATGTAGAAAAAACCCCAATGCTCTGGCCATGATTGGATTTTCCACCCTCGTTTGCCTTCTACATATTGGATCTTTGAAATTGACTCTTACCATAATAAGATAATGGGCAACATAAACCTTTCTTTCTAACACTTTTATAGTGGCACATTCAACATCTATTTGCTTTCGAGGACCTAATAAATGCATAATACCCTTATGTGCCCTATTAAAAATATATTGGTGGAAATTAGAGAGGTGAGAGTAGAAATATCCGCTAGAATAAGGATAACTAAAAAATCCATGAACCATTCCATATTTTTATGCCTTTACATGCTCCTTGACATACCCTGGTATTTCGCCATTTCTTGTAGGTGGATTTGGATCTATTCTCATTGATCGCACTCTTGAATTCCTACTAAACCGTATTTGTCTTCCCCAGATATCATAGATATCATAATACTTGTAACTAATTGTTATGACTTCATAGTACCAGCTTTTAAAATTATTTTCTTTGATTTTTCTTGTTATGATATTTTGTATATCATAATTAAGACTTTGGATATTATTGGTTAATTCTAAAATTGGAATGTTTTCATTGCTCGATGGCAACTTTTAATTAATCCATCTCTGGACCTTGCTTTTGCTGATGCTATTAGGGCTTGTATCAAAGCCTGAGTGGTGGGTGAGACCCGCACCAGATTCTCATTTGTTTCTTTAATGATATTACTCCTCTCTACAGCCATTAGAGCTAATGTCTCTGTAGAGGGTTGTGGATGTTTTACCTTCTTGCCAATTGCAGTGACTGGTTTTAGTTTGGATGCCATTTGCTAGTTCTCTGGTTAAGCTATCTGCCAGAGATTTCTTTGATCCCTGTATGTGTTCAACAGTAAAAGAGAATTGGTTAAGCCATAATTGCCAACGTATGAGTCTCCCTTGCGCTTGCATGTTAGACAAATTCTTTTTAACAAATCCTAATATTCCTTTGCAATCTGTTCAAACTAAGAATTGCTTAGGTGCTAGGAAAATTAAGAATTTTTCTATTCCTCTTATTGCTGCTAGAATTTCCTTTTCCATTGTAGGATAATTGCATTCAGCTTTGTTGAAACTCCCACTACTATACCTGCAAAGTTTTTCTGTCTTTTATTTTTAATACTGCGCTCCAATGTTCATTGCTAGCATCTGTCTCCAAAATTAAACTATTATCATTATTTGGCAATGTTAGAATTGGGAGATTATTACATAACCTCTTTAATCCCTAAACCTTTTTGGAATCTTCTTGTGACCAATTCCACTTAGTTTCCTTTTTCAATTTTTGTTGTAAAGGTTTTCTTAACTGAGCAAGGTTTTTAATAATAAAATCAGAAGCATATGTCAAGCAACCCAGAAACCTTTCTAGCTGTTTTCTATCTTCTATTTCGTCAGGAAAATTTTTCTATTTTTTCAAGAATATGTTTTTGTAAGATTAATTGTCAAGCTTTAATTTCTAATCCTAGAAACTCAATTTCTTGTTTAGCAAAAACTCATTTATCTTGTCCTAACACAATTCCATGATTAATACATTTCTGTGTGACGGCTTTTAAATCATTTTTATGTTGCTCCAGACTTTTAGAGAAGATTAGTATATCATCAATATATACGAGGCAACAATGATTAAGTTCTCTAGAGATATTATCCATTGTTCTTTGAAATATTTTTGGTGCATTTTTAAATCCAGATGGCATAACTAACCATTCATAATGACCTTGGGTTGCGCTAAATGCAGTTAATGGAATACTTTCTTCTTCCATTTTAATTTGCCAATATCCACTTTTACAATCCATCTTTGAGAACCATGTTGCTCCCTGTATCTTATTAAACAAAACAGTTTTGTTAGGAATATAATATCCATTAAACACAGTATTATCATTAAGCTTTTTATAATTAATTACCATACGCGCTTTTCCTCGCTTTTCTTCCGAATGATTTCTTACCATGAATGCAGGACTATTATGAGGACTATTATTATTTCTGATGAGCTTCTTTCTTAGTAATTCTTTTATCTGTTCATCGAATTCTTGGATGTCTTGATAAGTATAAACCATTTGTCTGACTCTAATATTCTTATTAGGATCCGATAGAGTTATTTTAGTAAATGCTCTATCCTTATTCCAATGTTCTAGAGATTAGTAGAATATAGTTTTTCACATAATTTTTCTTGCTGCGTTATTATTTGATCTTTTATCAATTCATCTTCCGAAATTTTTAAAGCAACTTCTCGTTGTGTAGGAGTAACCCTATCACCATGCTGGCTGCGCGTAAAGTCTATTGTTTGGTGTGTATATGCTTTGGGATTTTATTGACTGGAACCAAGTGACCATTAATAGTAAAAATTATTTGATCAATGGTTTGTGTGCATGGAGAGTATAATCTTTGAAAATTATTTCCTAACAATATATCATGTGATGGTTGATCGGTTGCCCATGGTGTAGGTATTATACATTGAACTCCTCCAATCTTTATTGGTAGATTTTCAATTATGTCCTTATGTACCATAACACTATCATCAGCAATTCTTACCCTCATTGGTTCTCTAGCTTCTTTCCATAAATTTTTCGGGAATAACATTCTTTTCCCAAAACATATTGTGCAACCATTATCAGTATATGCATATAGAATATATTCATTATGTTCCTTAAAAAATATATCCACCGTGATGTAAATGCTATTAGGGTTTGTTCCAGCAATCTCAAGATTACCCTTAATTCTCATATTAGTTTCTTCTTCATATACTAGTTTACTTATCGTTCTAGTCACACAGCCTTTTATCCTCCTTTTTTCTACATTTTGTTCTCCAATTGTGTTCATTCTAGAGCTTGATCCTACATCAATACTATGTCTTGGGGGTTCTTCTAAATTTTTATTTTTCATATTAATTTTTTCGATTAGCTTTCTTAACTCTTCTTCATCTTCTTCAACGCTGCTCACATCTTTTCGCTAGTTTGTTTCAATGGGTTCTCTAAATCTAAACGAACGTTGTCTATCACTCCTAACACTAAGGCTTCTTTCTAACCTAGGGAGGGGAGTCGTTCTGCTATGCAATTTTCCTTGATCATCTATTATTAATTTACTTGACTTGTTAGTTACGTCAGGGTTCATAAAATATTCTTCCCACGTTCTTTCGATTTCTATTTCATTAGGGTTTACCTTAATTATAGTGATTTTCTTTTTAGGTCCTCCTCCTATTTCATATTTTTCAGCACTTACTACTCCTTTCCTCTCAAAGTAGTCAATAGTGTTTACCAACTTGTAAATCACCTTCCACCTTATTTGCACATTTCGCACTCCTTCGTACATATCGATTCCCGTACACAATATTTTTATTGCGTATTTATGAATTTATCCTCTAGACTGACATATAATTTTGGCTCACATACGTAGCTTACCATACCTTGGCTTAAGTTGCATGTTAATTACCTCACTAATCACTTGATCGTAGAATTTCCTATGCCTAATGTCACAGACAAAGCTAAGGACTTTTACATATTTACCAAAATCATGCAACGGATTTATATAAACCTGGACTGCTCCTGTGCAAATATATGCATATTTTCCATGTTTATTATGATGTTTAATATTTTTCCAATTAATTATATTAATTTCAGTTGTTTTTTTGTTACAGGCTTCATACTGAAATGATCCCTCCATTTCTTCACACACATAATCTGCTTTCTTTTTGAAAAATGAAGTTTTAAATATTTTATCTTTTGTTATTTCTGGGAAATTTATTCCTTTTTTCTTCATTCTTTCTATATCATCGTCATCCATTGAATATTCGACTCCTCTCATTTGTTTTAAACTATTATTTTGATGACCTTCAAATTCGTATTCATAGTTTTCATCGTCTTCTTCTTTTTCTGCCATGTTATTAAATTCTTCAGATTCACTTTCTTCATCATAAGAGGAGTTTTCCACAATCTCTTCGGGTTCACTTTCCTCTTTTGTTATCTCAATTATTCCTTTATTATTATTTAGCGCCAATTCTAATGCTTCATCTTTTGAGATTTCTACATAATCCCAGCTTCCTAAGGCTTGCATTAGTTTGAGGTTACCTTTCTTACATTCATTTGCATAGTGGCCTATTTCTCCGCATGACCAATACTTGCAATTCCTTTTCTTTTCTAGGCAATAGCTTGCTTTTCTAAAAAATATGCTAGGTCTTTTATGCTTATTTTGTAATATTTTTTCTTATTATATACTCCTTTGTTTTTATTAAATTTATTTCGCTTATAAAATTTTCTTTTAGCAGGTGTTTTTCTAGTACAACCATATTCACTAGGCATCTCCCAACATGTGAGAAAACTGCCTTTTCGGTTGTTGAGTTCCTGCTACTTCTCTACATTTCTTTTCAATCCACTTTCTTAGAAATGATATTCTCATTCCAAGACTATCTCTTATGCCTTGGTTTTCCTTCAATTTTTGGTATTTTTCCATTATTTCCTCATTCAAAGGGTTTGGTAATTTATGGAAAAACATTTCTAAGTTAGTTTCATTATCTCCAATTTTATAATAGTATGATTCAGATTCCATAATGTAACTTTCAACGAATTTTAAGTTGCAAATTGTTAAGTTACTTAATTTTCTTTGATATTCCATAATCTTTTCATTTTGGTCGGCTTTATATCCTATGAATTCTCTTTCGATGAAAGTACACGGTTGTCTAAACATAATCATAGGTTCATCTAATTGCCTTAATATATTTTTAGTTGTTTCTTCTACACCTTCATACCAATCTGCTACACATCCATAGAAACTATGTTCTATGTAATTTAGGAAATTTTCTGAAGTCCAGTCAAAATTTAGGTTAAGCACACTACTCATGCTCTTTTTCCATAATCCAAAGACTTCTTCTCGTTCTCTTACACCGTCCAGATTTAGTTTATAGCCTGATTGGCTAATTGACTCTAGATTAATTTCCTCTCACTTAGGGATTTGACTTGGCATGACCTTACAATTAAATTTAGTAGTTCTTCCATTTATATATCTAGGTTTACCATGACTTGATTTACCTTGATATACTGGTCTTTGAATCGTATTGTTTACAAAATTATTCTCAGGAATTTCATCACATTTTATCTCTTCACCAACTTCATTATTATTCATAATTATTTTTCCTTGATTACTTTCTAGTCTTCATCGAATATCTTCTATTGGTACGAAGTTTAAGTCTTAGCTTCTAGCTTTATTAATCCCATTTGTTGGTATAAATAATCTTCTATTGAAACATAATTTTTCTCATCTTTCTCGCTATCAGTTATAATCCTTTTTTCATCTATCAATGACATTATTTCATTTAATTTATCAAGGTCTTCTTCAGTTTCATACATATCTTGTATTTCTTTAAGATTTTTGTTCTGAAGATCCTTCTCCATATTCTTCTTTTTTAGGAGGTATAATTAACTTTCGTTCTGGGGATTTAACCGAAAACTTTTTACTTCTACTAAGATTTTTAACTATATTTAAAAGGGGTTAACTTAACAAGAGTTTTTTCTGTTTGAGAAGCTTGATGTCTAACTTCGTTAGTTAGAATTAATTTTACTTCTTTAATCTCTTCTCTTAGGTTTATTATTTCTCCTTTGAGTTCGTCTTTTTGAGCTAGGACTTTATTTTCTAATGTAATACAACGACACGTAATATCATTTAATTCTAATTTTAAATCCTTTAACTGATCTACTATGTAATTTAATATTCTTTCATAAGAAGTACTACCTTTGGCAAGGTGAGTGATATGAGGACAATTAGAGTATTCACAATCATGAGGTACTCGTGTAAGTGTCAGTGTTAATTATTATACTAACAACTTAATTGGTATCTAATTACGATGATAATTATAATTACTAAAATATTAAGTTACTAACCGGGCTCTGATACCAAGACAAACAGACCGAGTAATTTTTATATTGCGGAAATTTACTAATTAAACACTTAGTAAAAATTGTTAACACTTAGTAAAAATTTGCCAACTTGTATTATACTTAGGAAAATAGTTAAGCTAATTAGGATTAGATATTAAAGTAATAGGGTAGTACAAAGTGGGGTAGAGACTTGGTAGTGGGATGTCATAAAAAGTTGCTAAAAATAACAAGTTTGCCCTTTTTTGGACAACTTTTGTCTAGGTATTCTCAAAAATAAATAAATATATATACATACTTATAAATATATATACATACTTATATATATATATATTATATATATATATATATAGAAAGAGGATCATGTGAAAACTGTTTTCACTGTGAAAACCACAAAAAAAGTGTACAATAGAGGTATAAAGGGTACACATACTTCATTGATGACATTTTCATAAATAATAAAAAAATTGTTGTAAATGTACCTATACCACTTTAATCTTAATATGTACCGCTTTAAATCTTATATGTACCATTTTTTTGTGGTTTTCACGGTTTTTAGCAAACTTAATATATATATGTCCTTACCCTTTAAAAAACAAGGGAATGTTAACACTGTTCACAATGAACAGTGAATAGTTCCTTTGCTTTGTTGTCAATAATAGTTCCTTTTCTTTGTTGTCAATTTGAGTTGGAGAATTTGCTGACATGGGATGCATGCAAGCTACAAGGTGAATTTTTTTTCCACCTCACCTAAGTTGGAGAATTTGCTAACATGGGATACATGCAAGCTGCCACGTTGAAATCTCTTTCCACCCCATTCAATTCTTCTGTTTTAGTTTTGTCCCACCTCATTCAATTCTTCTGTTTAGTTAATTCCTGGTTTAGGATGCAATTTTGCAACCCTTTCAGTGTGTTTGGGGATGGTTAATTGTTTTTTTTTTTCATTCAATTCTTTTGTTTTAATTTATTCCTGGTTTGGTATGCAATTTTGCAACTTTTTTAGTGTGTTTGGGGTTGGTTAATTGTATTTTTTTTAGCTATTAATTCGGTTTTGATGGGATGCAATTTTGCAATCCTTTATGTTTATTTGCATGCTAGTTATGATTTGTTTATTTTGATGAGTTAGTTAGTTATGATTTTTTTATTGTGCTTTTTTGATTGTAATGATACTGATGTAGATTTGTTGGAGGTTATCTGATCATTGAAACCCTTTTATGTGTATAAGTTGGTTGTGTTTTGATATTGGTAGAGTACTTTAATTGATTTCCATATTCTAATTTCCAATTTCATTATTTTGTTGTATTTATTAGATATGCTATAGCTATAATTTGAGAATAATAATTAAGGAGCTTAGTACAACTGAATGTACTGTAATTTTATTGTATTTATAATAATTTATTTATATATTAATTTTATAATTGAAAAAAAAGTATTGGAATGGTAAGGGTGAAGAGTGGTTGTCCTTGACTTAAGATATGCTGTATTTGCCTTTATTTTTTTGGAGAGGTAAGAGGTATGACTTTATAGTCCTTTCTTTTGACTGAATAGAGTATCACTGTGCAATTGTAGTGATTGATAAGCTTCATTGTATTATTATATTTTGTTTCATACTTGAATTTTGGCAGTAATAGGAATTTCTATAAGGGGCAAAGGAAAGTCTCGCCATTAACTACTAAATTTCCTCTTTGAAGAAAGTTTATTTGCTGCTTATATTATGGTGAGTTTTAATTATTCAAGAAGTTCAATCAAATCCTTTTCTAATACTGAACTAATTAACTATTGCACATTTACAATTCTAATTACATTACATTACAATTACAATAGGATATATTAGAATTACAGGTAGGAGAGTTTATTAATTATAGTTAGTTCATTATTAAAAAGGATTTGATGATAAAATTGGTATGATGTTCTTTGGTGTAGTTAATAGATAGGGTCATAAGCTTGCAGATTCATTCATGTTTTTTAATTAAATTAAATGCGTTACCTTGTATTTATTTTGACTTTCATGTTTGTTATTGCTATTTATGCAGCTAATATTCTATGATGAGATCTTGGATTGTAGCTTAAGTTCATGTTTTTTAGGGTGTTAGAGTATTGTGATGTGTTTTGTGTTGTTAGTAGTTGTTTTTTTTTTTTTTTGACAATGATGAAAATTACATGGACTTAGCTAGATTATGAGCTACGCTAACTTGTTGTCTAGGGACTTTAATACATTTGACATAAATAAAAGAAGCACACATGAGGATCGATAATGTCAGCAACAATAGATTTGATGTTATGTGGAGCTAGGGAAGGAGTGGAAAGGACGACCTTTTTTAATGGTAGAACCATTACTATCTTAGAGCACCCAACCCGCAGCTGTTGTTGGTGTTTAAGATACTACATCCTCTGACTTTTTCCATGCACCATCTACAATTAGTAGCCAAGTAGGGGACGAAGCACATTGCATTCCAATCTCATAGCAATCCGGTGGTTTGGGAGGAATGGTAGGGGAGGTAGATTTGTCATCTTTCCTACCCAATGACTGCATCCACCTAGATGATTTCTGTAATTTGATCTGGATGATAGAGTCTGGGTGTGGAATCTTACTATCAAACACAACATTATTCCTATGTATCCCGATAGCCCATAGAGTACTAATGAAATTGACTGTGCGCTGGCTGTAATCCTGCATATCAAGTTTCATAAAATAAGTCAGTAGATTAGTAAACCAGACATTAAAATCAATATAGCTATGTCTCTGAGCTAAACCTAGACTCCCAGCCAACCAAACATGTTGAGCGAAAGTGCAATCCCTGAACAAGTGGCAAGTAGTTTCAAGCGGTTGTTGCGAAGAGGACAATCGCCCCTGGTATTGTTGATGAAGCTTAATTGCTGCTGAGATATAGTGCTTAATGTTTGTTCATAAATTCTTATTGTTAGTAGATTAAGTTATATTAAATAATAATGGAGATGATTTGTTAAAGACATTGGTTTTGTTAAAGAGATAAGATATTGTGGTTATGAATTGAATTCTCAATTTATATTTATTTGACATTATTGTAGAGTTCAATGGAGCGTTCACTGAAGTTGTTGAAGAGTCGAGGTAATGAATTTGTGCCTGAGATTAACGATGTTGAAGTGAAAATTGAATGCCCAAAAACTGTTGCCAAGGAAGTTTAGAGGAGTGCACCAGGTTTTCCTGTTCTAGAATTTCCCTTTAAATACCAGGCGATTTCGACTATCAATCGTGATCCAACATGCTCAGAATTTTATGGTTACATTGTTTTAGATTCACTGTTGATAAGTTGCTATTTTATGCTCAGAATTTTCCACAATATTTACAACTTGCTATTTTAACAGAAAACCAACAGAACTAACATTAAACATTAATTGCAGAAGTACTCGGAGTCATATTACTGGTTTCAGAATTTTGCAATGTTACACGTAGCTACGGAAAAAAGGATGAGATTCAAGATTTCCACATCATTGATCACAGGTATAATAAGTTATTATATTACATTTACAAAAACAAAATCACCCTTATCAATACTTAGCAGGATCAATGGTTATTAATCTTTTGAACTTAATCAAACAGCACTGATTGACCAGTTACAATCTCAATTCGGAATGAAATCATCCATGTTCATAGTAAAATGTTGTCTTCATGGGCAAACAATTTTATTGTTGCTGGATTTCAAGCAATCATGACCAAGGACTACAAAGGTAACACTACCATATTTTTTCACACTCCTTTGCTAATCACATTTTGCATAGCCACAAAAGAACTACATACAATACTTATATCGAAATTCATAACACATAGGATTCACCCTCACATCAACAATGTCCACTTTCATAATTGTCAAACCAGAAGGGCTAGCAGTAGACAACTTACGCCAATGGTATATACACACTTGCATATAAGGCAAAATCTAAATTAAAAAACATTTTTACAATTATACATGTACAAGTATATGATGCTAGACAACTAAAGAACCATAAAAAAATGCCATTACAGGGTTACTAAACATAAGACGATTCTAAATGATCATTGCTCTAAGCTAATTGATCTACATTCATCATCCAAAACTATGGATATAACAACAGTTGCAACACTAACTCAACGACAGGTACATTAACCTATATGATCAAATAAAACTCTATACGGTACATTACATAGCTGTGTCTAATTATGGAACTTTGAATGAGAGGCAAAAAATAAATGGCAAGATGAAACTTTTCGACTTAGAGTGACAATGCTGACAACTTCTGTTGAGCAAATCAAGCCATACTTAGGATGCAGCAAGTGTGGCAGGAGTTGCAATGCTATCCTTGAGTCAGCATTTGAATGCCTCTACTGTTCTGCTCCAAATGTAATTGCACAACCAAGGTAAAATAAACATTATATACTCTGAATTCCATATTTTAATCCCTCTATTCCACAACTTCATATCATTAATAAAAACTATGTAATTGCAGAGCTATATTCAAAGGTGAAGTTGTCGATGGAACTGGCTTAGTTCAAGTGACAATGTTTGCCAAAGAAATTGAACAACTTATGAACATGACAATGCTTGAGTTATGGACTTCCAAAGAGCATGTACCATTTTACACCTTATGTACAACTCAGAATTATTACAGTACAACAATAATGCACCAAATATCTTAATCAAAATACTGATATACAACCTGTAATTTACAGGATAACATGGAAGCAATTGCAATACAACTTGAAAAGGTCCGTCAAGCTACATTACTCATGGATGTTGGTCCAACCAAAAGCCTAACAAAGAGCAAAATCCTCACCTGGGGAGTCCATTCAGTTACATTTGAAGAATCATAAACTTTGATAGTAACACCATTTGAATTTGTATAAACTTTTGCCAAGCTTGTAATATATTAGTACTTCTATGTGTTTTATGGTATTGCTACTTAAATCCATAAAGACACTATAACAACTATGCAAATCAGGTATTATTATGTAAAATTTCAGAGCTGTTAGTAATGCAGTTTGGTATAAAATATAGGCTACAACTATCTACTTTCACAAGTTATATTTAAGTGATGTTAAATTCAACTTACAACATAAATAACCATTCCTAAAAAAAACGTCAATCATGCATAAAACGTTCATATAATACTCTACATATGGAGCATTTTGGCCCTCGCAGAACGACTAGTATATCAAAAATTCACAAGCATTTTGTACACTAAAAATAAAAAAAAATTGATGTATGTTTCACATTGCTAGACAGCTAGACTAGAATAATGTCCAAACTCAAAGCGGCCGACTTTAACACGAGGAACGATCTAAGAACTAGTGGCTAACATATTCACAGCAGTCTTCATCTACTGCCTCTACAATTCACTAAACTCCAAAATTACAAACACTATTACACTAGTACATTCTTCTTAATCTTCTACTTTCATATTAATGCACTAATCAAACTCAAATTCTTCAATCTTTCTTTCTCTTTCTTCCACCAAATAAAAGTAACTATATTAACAAAAAAAAAAAAAATATTCCGAAAATCTACAATTATTAATTAAAGTGTGGAATTTATTTTATTATTAGAATTATTATGATGATGTTGAAGTTGTCACTAAAACAATCAATGGTGATTGCAATTCCAGTGAAACCACCGTTAGGGCAACGTGAAATTTGTTACTGTAAAATTAAATCATCTTCAAACGATTCTACTAACCGTAAATCGCCGTTTAAGTTTCCGCTTCAATGGAAGAATGATGATAATAATAATAATAATAGTAATTCTAAGTGGAAGATTACTGATATTGACCCTGGTTAGTCTTTCCTTTCCTTTCCTTTTTTTTTTCTTTTGTTTTTTCATTCAGTTTTGAAATTTTCATTATTTATTTATGATAGTTAATTTTGGGAAACATAGTAGTTAGGTAAAAATCTAATATGAATAATCCAACTTTAGCTCGTCTTCTCAGAATAATTTGTATTTAACTTTTTTTGTAAATAATCCGAACTTTTGTTTTTGTTACGGTGTAAGATGGATTAAGACTCTGTTCTCGTCAACTTATTTTTGTGAACTGAATTTATTTTTACTTATCTGAACTTATTTTTGTTGAAATCATTAACAATTTATTAAGGATTGAAACTTATATTTGCTGAATTGAACTTGTTTTTGCTGATGTGAACTTATTTTTTTGAACTGAATTTATTTTTGATGAAAATAAGTAAAAATAAGTCGAGGAGAGAAGACAAATAAACTAACATATCTTCAAGAAGATTACGCGCCTAAAGTTTGAATTATTAATGTTAATTTTTCTGTTGTAATGAAGGTTGATAAGAGCTTCTCCCTTAGATTCGGGGAGGTCTTGGATCAATTCTCATCCCTGCCTTTGTGGCTCCTTAATACAAACAAAAAAATTGTTAAGCTTGAGTATTTTGATGAAGAGTATTTGATGCTGAATTGCTAATTACTTGTAAAATTTATTTTAATTTGGATAATGGATGCAAATGCAAAATTAGTTGTAGTTAGAATTAAACACAAATTTCGTTTGGGAAATGGATGAAATTGCTCATTACTTCCTCCGTTTCATTTTACTTGTTAATGTTTTCATATTGATAATATTGAAGTTGTGTTTTTTATTGTTTTGGAGTATTTTAGTGGGAAGAGTGTTGGTTTAAATGAGAAAAATTTAAATCTATTTTAAGGGCTTGTTTGTTAGAAGGGATTTGAGAGGAAGGGAAGGGAAGGGAAATGAAAGGAAAAGAAAAGAGTTGATTTCCCATGTTTGGTTCAATTAATTAAAGCTCTGTTTGTTTTGCCGAAAAACAATTCTTTTTATGGAGAATGATTTTCTAAGAAAAATAATTTTCAATGGAAACCAAATTATAAAAGAAGTTTTTCTTTGTTTATTTTGGCAGAAGAAAACTCATGGAGAGAAAGAAAATTGAAAGTAAAAGGGGGAGAAAGATGTAAGGAGAGGATTAGAAGAGTAAAGAATAGGAAGAAAAATGTAGCATACCTTGTTTACAAAAACAAAATGGTTTTTCTTTTTTATAAAGAGGTTTTCCACCTTTGATAAAATTGATTTCCACTCCTTACCAAAACAAAGGAAAATGGAAAAATGATGGCAAATCATCTAAAGTGTTTTCCTCCAAAACAAATGGATCCTAAATGAATTTTGATAGGAAATGGAAGGAAAGGAAAGGAAAGCTTATTAACATTTCTTTAATCTCCTTTCCTCCCAAAATTAGGGAGTTTTGAGAGGAAAGAGAAAATATGGGCATTTTGTTAAAAATCTGTAACTTTTTCTCTTTCCTTCCATTACTAATATCAACCAAACATAGATTTCATTCAATTCCTGTCATTTGCACCCTTTAAAGCCAAACATCGGAAAATTGAGTTAATTTGTTTTCCGTTCTCCTCCCTTTTTTTTTCCTTTCACTTATTTTCTCTTCCTTACCTTTACTAAAAATGAACAAAACAAGTAGTAAGTGGGTAGTGTATTGGTTTAATTTGGTGAAAATTTTAGGGAAAATGTCAAAAAAATAAAATAATGGTGATTGTGGCTAACTATGGAAAACAATGGTGTTACTTAAAGGAACTTTAACAAGTGTAAAGAATAAAGGGAAACACAAAAAATGGAAAGCGTAAAAAATAAACTGGAACGGAGGGAGTGGCATTTTAGGGTCAATGTTGCTTTTGCTATTTTTTGGGCAAAGGGGTAACTCCATTTTCCTCTCATCTTTGAAGATACACGCTGACAGGCCAATGTTGGTCCTCCTATGCACTATATGTGCAATTTACAATAGTTCTGAGTTTTGATATAATCTTTCTTAGGCCGTAAACTTGTAATGAATGGTTAATTTGAGGCCCTGTTCTCGTCAACTTATTTTTGCTGAACTGAACTTATTTTTACTTAACTGAACTTATTTTTGCAGAACTGAACTTATTTTTGCTCAAATCATTAACAATTTATTAAGGATTGAAAAACTTATTTTTGCTGAAAATAAGTAAAAATAAGTCGAGGAGAACAGGGCCTTAGTGTGGAATGAAGAAAGTACAGGAATTTGGAATTCCCTTGATATTGTGAGAGTATAATTAATAAATTTACTTGTTAGGTGTTTGAATGCTATTATGGACATTGGATATTTACTGCTGCCTTTTGCTCTCAAACATAACTTCGTCAAGTCAAAGTCTTTAAAGAGGCTTTCCCAACTCAGGTGTTGTTGGAAAATCCTTTCACTTTTTGCGGAATTCATTAAAGAATTGGTAAGCCATTGGATAGAGAAATGATTCCTATAACCCTTGATCCAACATGCAACAAGTTTCTGAGGTTCAGAATTAACGAAATGAAGAGGGAGTTTGTTTAATAAGCCCTCATTTTTTTGTCCATCACAACTCTAGAACTGAATGTTTGTCTCCGGATCTCTTCTACTAGTGTCCCAGTTGTGGAATATATTGAAGAGATGAGCGAACATGTCCCCTAGTTTCCACTTTTGGGGAAAAGTAGTGAGCCTGTAAATTGAGCTGGTTGGGATGCTGGAGAGTGATGATTGACTCTTTTCATGTGGAATTTAATTTTTGGAAAAGAAAACCCCTTGGGCCTTGGCCGTCAAATAGCTATCCTCAATTTCATATGGAAATTTAAGGTTCCAAAGTTGAATAAATAGAGCTTATGGATATATCAATAGTAATGATCTGCAAATCCTAAGGCTAACAAAGACACGTTGTTCCATGAGTGTACGATTTGTGAAGTCATCAGCTTACCAAGTTAGCATAGTCAAGAGAATTGAAGATTTCTGTTTTCAAATTTGCATGATTAGATTATTGGCTGAGGCAATCTGGACAAAATGGACTAAACAAATTAGCGATTTAGCCTTGAGAAGGATCTTATAATCTATTGTCATTTTTAGAGGGGCACAGAGAGTCAGGAATGAAGATATTCAAAGGAAATTTTGAGTTGTGATATTGAGGATAAGGGGAAATCATTTACATTGGTTTGGGCATGCAAGACGGAGACTGCAAAAGACACTGGCAAGAAGAGTAGAGTATTGGGATAATGGCGATCTTAGAAGGATTCTAGGGAGATCAAAGATGATGTGGATGGAGGGAGTTAAGTTTAAGAAGGATATGTAAAATCTGGGTTTGCCTGAGTATTTGTCACTTGATTTTAGGATATGGTCGGAGAAGATTTTGGTGGATGACTACTTGAGATAGCAATTCTGGTTCATGTAGCCGACCTCGTTTATGGGATAAAGGCTTTGATCAATCGGTAGGAGATTTTTTATATATTTTTTTTACTTTTTTGCTTTGTGGTTATCTTGTGAAGGGTATGTTAGGTAAGCATGTGGATATTTTTAAAAGTAGCGGTTGAAATTCTTGAATATAATTTTCTTATGTGATTTAATGTGCATTATTTGTCTTCACTACAATAGTTTTTCTCACTTAATTGTGGGTTGATGTCTTATGGTTACCATGGTCCATGGACATATGGTTTTAATTGACCTGTGCTCCTTTCTTTGAGCACCCAATGTTTCATGTACTTTTCAAACATAAGAAGCTGCCAAAACAAGTATCACTGTGACACTGTCATAGTATCTATGTGCCATGCTGTATGGCATGGGCTTCTTCTTCTTCTTCTTCTTCTTTTTTTTTTTTTTTAAATTTTTTTTATATACTTTTTCCCTATTAAGAATTCATATATCTGGGAAACTTAATCTAATGTATTGGGACATTTTGTAAAAGATAAGAAGTTGACAAACTCCAACGAGTGGGAGCTTTATTACATATTCCTCTATCTTGATAGGTCTTATTCTTGTAAAAAGAGAAGTCGCTCCATCCTTTCAAAACGTGTTTGTGTGTGTGTGTGTCTTGCTGACAACTCTTAGTGATTATGCTAACTGATTAAGAGCTGTTGTGATGGGGCTGATATATATTTTTTCTTGCTAGATGCTATGAAGAGAAGTTTGAATACATTCCTATCCAGTACCTACAACTTTGTAAATGAAGTGACTTCACCATGGGCTAAAACTGGGAGGCCTGATGACAGCAGTTATGTTGATCATCATGACAATGAGGATATACTTGTAGGAGAACTGATCACTAAGAGTGAACTGCTTGATCGAGGAAATCTTTCTTTAGCTGCAGCTGTTTCAATTGAGCAATTCAGTAGGTAGAACACTTAATCGTTTGTTCTTTGTTTCTTACTTTACTAGATGGACTTCTATTAATGCTAGTCCTATAACTTCTGAAAAGGAGAATTTGATTTCTATAGGATGTTGGAATATACCAAAATTAAGTGTTATAGGTCAGATTAACGAATGCCCTGTAGTTTGGCAAATTTCTTAGGTTGTACACTTATGGCCCATTCCTCGTAAAAAATTGTGGCAGTGGGAACAATTTTAATGTAGTTTAATAAGAAAAACAACCTTATGATCTCCTTGGGAATATAATCTCATCCCCAAGCTTGTGTTTTCTTCATGTTTTTCCAGTACCATCCATTACCACTTGGTGGATGGTATTAGGTGAGAATGGAAATATATGAAGAAAAATAAACAATTTAGGGTTTGTTAATTATTGAATGTTCGTGGGAATGGATATTGATTTCAAATTTACATTCAAAGTCATTCTCGTTACCATTGGTATGAGTGGTGACCAAACGAGTCGTTAAGGTTTGTGACATAGTGCATAGTGCATTAAAACTATAAAAGCATTTTTTTCCAGCTTCACTAACTTGAGTTTGGGAGATTCTGGACTATCATCCTTTGTTAACCCAAAGTTGTCTTTTTATTTATTAAAACCCCTCTGATGTACTAAACTTTTCTAGTTCTCTACTAGTATTCTATTTGTTATTTGAGCAGTTATAGGTAATGTGACCTCTGTGGTCCAAACTTTGTTCAAATTCTTATAAGAATGATGCTATCTTAAGACTAAGACAAATAAAATCTGGAAAGTTCTGAAAGAAAGCAATAGAGTAAAGAACATGAATAAAAGATAAAATCCTTCAGAACTTTACATCTGAAACATCCCATTAACATTGAACGCCTGTCTTCCTTAGCTTCTCACTTCTTTTGTATGTCTCTTCCCTTCTCACCTTTTCCCAATCTATTTACTCTAATCAAAGGAAGCGTAACTAAGCTCATCAAGGTCTGGAGTTCAGTCTTAAGTGTGTTAGAGTTGGGTTAACACTTATTTGATTCTAAGCAGCTCTTTATTTCCAATACACAAGGTAGATATGGTTATATTCTTTCGTTTGGCTTTGAACCCTTTATTTGTTTTCTGTTCATTGAAGCTTAGTTGGGGCTATATCATATGGACTGAAGTAAATTGAGTTCAATGTGTTTACTCACCGAAGAAATATTGTTAGAGAAAATTTTCAGTTTAATTACAGAGCATCCCCTACTAAGTTTGTGTAATGACTGTGTGGAACTTTTCATTTGATTGGATAAACGTGATATGCATCATGCAGGATGAATGGATCGACTGGGCAGAAGATGCAGAAATTGTTTGAAGCTCTTGCGCCCAAAACTGTGCACAAGGATGCCCGTAATTTAGTCGAGTATTGCTGCTTTAGGTTTCTATCAAGGGATAATTCTGATATTCATCCTAGCCTTCAGGTTTGGGTTTCTAATTTTGTTTGGTTGTCACTATTGTGTGTATATAAATAGTTGTGGCGCTAACCTTACACATATTGAAAAGCTACCGGGCTAGTTTTGTGTACTCCTTGCTTATAAACTGTATATGAGCGTTTTCTGTTTTTGTATTATTCCCAATGTTGTGACCATAGTTTAATTTAGACTTTCTCTTGTGGACTATTGTTTCTCATCTCTTGATTTGTCCTGACAACTACACCATAATAGCTTGATGCTCTTCTTTGTATCCACTTCATAAATAAGCAAACACAATTCATACGAGTATGCTCAACCAGCATAGCTAGCCATCACCTTCTTGTTTATCTGCTTTTAATTTTCCCCGCAACTTGTGGTAAAGTATCCTACATACTCCCACAACCTCCCCTTTGGTATCTGCAGTACCAGTTAGCAGCAACCCTCATCTTCAATAGGACATGCGCCAAAAGATGAACACAAGAGACTGATATTTAATACTGTGGTTGTACGTGTAGTTCATAATTCCACTTGAGCTACTTTATCCTGTAAAATAATATCATATATTGGCAAGATGAGTTAAATCTAGAATCTCAAATATGGCGCAATCTGTTAGCTCCAAGAAACTCTTATTGCCCCTCTTTACAATTTAATATATGAGTAATTTCATGCTGTATCCTCTTGAGTATCATTATAATGAGGTTGAATAAGTAATTCTTGCTTTTGTAGTAGCATGTGATGGTCGTTAGCTCTTTTTGTCCTTATGCTCAGGTGTACTTGGTGATAGTACATTGTAGAATCTTTTTTGTTTTCAGATTTTTTTCTGCCTTGATTAGCAAGCTAGTACTTTCTCTATTTAAGCAAATAAGGTTGCTAGTGATTGTAAGGTTGATAAGATCAAATATACAATCATTCTCTAAAATTGCTCTTTTGGCCTCTATTTTGCTCATTGTTTCACTGCAATTGATTGAACCATACAAGACTGTTACAGTCTTCACATTATGTGTAGACTCATGTTGTTTTTCTTGATTTTCTTCGCAATTGAGCTTTATGAGTAGAAATTGGATAATCGTTCATTGTATTTGCTTCACTTCTTTGATGGGGAAAACCGTTAGTCATGATCACTCCATCAGGCATCAGTATACGAGTCTTTTATAGCTGTAGCTTTATTGGTCATGTTATTTAGTTTGAATTCTACACGAGAAGAACATGACTACATGAGATGTAAAACTTAATAGGTGTGAGGTACATCTTATATTTTTTAAAGCTATGTAAATTGATGCACTAACTCGTGTTTTATTTCTTTTCTATAAATTAAAGGTTGACTGCCAAAACTTAAAATTAGATGGCTAAAAGTCGAAAAATGTGCACAACCTTGATGGAGCTAAGGCAAGAATTATGGTTTAAAGGTGTCTGCTTAATCATTCAGCCATTAAGGAGGAATTTTTTACTGCTTGCATGTCTTTTAAATTAATCTCTAAGGGTACACTTGCAATCTCTTCTAGTCTGTTTCCTACATTCTGAAAGATATATCTAAATTATTAAGTTATGCAGAACTCTGTCCCTAAAAATCTACACTGAGATGTTATATATGCTATAACCCATCCATTCATGTATCCCTTCTATCCACCTGCAATTAGAAGGATTGATAGCGTTTTGTGATTTTTTGTTTATCCTTATCTGGAGGGATTATCTCTTGCTGAATTTGCTCGATAAGTGAAGGAAGACATTACTTTTGTATCTTTCCAAATCAGTTTTATTTTTGCTAATCAACAAAGTTTTGTTGATTCATCTTTTAATTACTTTAAAATCCTAATTTATCCAAAGGATCCACTTTTGTAAAGGTATGGGCTTAGATGTTTTTGAGAATTGTATGAGTATTCTCTTTCCTTAATTTCTACTTGCTTGGTAGATACATCATTGCATTGGCAAATATCACCAATAGGATGCGAGTCTTGCTCTAATTAATGATTTTGCAGGAGCTTGCCTTCCGGAGGCTGATATTCATTACGATGCTTGCTTGGGAAAAGCCTCTCAGAGTAGAAAACAATTCATATCCTGATGCGCCTGAAGAGGCATCTTTGGAGGTTTTTTTTCCCAATTCACTTGTCTGCTTTCTTAAGCTTCTGCTTTGCTTTGCTGTTATACCACTTGCAAGGGAAACCTTCCAAGTAGTAAATCTATGTCGTATAAGGACCACATTGTTAATATTTTGAGTGTATCATCACCATGGTATCAGGCCTTGAGAGCAGCAAATTATCTGCATGGGGGAGTGATTCCATAATTGTTGTCTTAACATAACTGCGTTTTTTATCATCAATCTTTCTTGCCGTTGTGGTGAGCAAGTCAAAACTATAGGAAGCACTAAAGCAGTCACATTTCCCTGTTTTTACTGGACCGAATTAAGTAAAAAGGGAACAAAATAATACCAAGAGATTTTTTTTTTATTTTGTGCGGCGTGTTGAATTGTACCTTTAACTTCTTACTTTTGTAGTCATGTTAGTTATGATAAAGCGGAAAATAGTGCAAAACATGCTTTTGTAGCATTCATTATTGTACTGCCTTGAAGTTTGCACTGAAGAAATTGTGCCCTCTTCCATAACCATTATGGCAGTATTAGATTAAATAACTCTGCTTTAGAGAAATTGGTTTTCAATAAAAGTTAGAAGTATTTTAATCTTAATTGATCAGGAAGCTCCTAAGTCCTAACTTCCTGAGTATGATCTTCTTTATTTAACCAGTTCCTACCTTTTGCTTAGCACAATGAATGTCTTTTTTTTTACTTACTCAATGTGCAAGTATAGATACTGTAAAGGACATATTGATTCAAGGTGAAACTCTTTCTTCTGTAGACTAGGCTTGTCAGAGAAGAAGCCTTTTTCCGCATTGCACCTGCCATATCTGGTGTTGCTGATCGATCCACTGTGCATAATATCTACAAGGCACTTGCTGGTGATAAAGGCGGAATCCCTTTCAGTGTTTGGTCCTCTTACATCAATGGACTTCTGAAGTAAGCAACCTTTTTTTAACACCTTTTTATTACCTTAAGTTATGGTTGTTGGATTTTTTTAATAACTATAATTGAGTTGAACGACAATTTTCTCTAAAAAGAAGAGACCCATGGGAATCTGATTTGCATTTTGGTTTTGTTCATGGTGTGGATGCGGGTGAGATATAGGGAAGGAGTAAGGATATCCATTCCTGAATGTGCTAATATGATACGGCACAAGTTACACCTTTTTTAGTTTGAGTTACCATAAAATCAACTCAAGTTACCGTTTAAATTATAAACAGTGCAATTACTTTCGAATGCTAAAAAGCTCAATCTCAATGAATAAATATACCTCATTCTTCCATGTATAAAAGTTATTTCTTCAAAATCTTCTCTTAAATTTCAACGAGTTTAAAGTTACCAAAAAAATCCGGTTCAAGTTAGCTGTTGTACAATAAATTTACTGTGCACCGGGTGTATATAACCTTTTTTTTTATGGAAAAGTAAGGCTGGGTTGGAATTTAGGGATAAAGTTTAAGAATGAACATAGTGTTTTATGAGTTTGAATAGTAGAAAAGGGGTTTAAAGTTGTTGGTAAGCTGATTTGGCAAAGTCTGAAGCATAAGATTGAGTCGTAGAGATAAACATGCCCCAAGTTGTATTTAATCAAATTAAACAAACCTGCTCCTTCCCCCCCCCCCCCCCCCCCCCCCCC
>PYUH01000490.1:2783741-2835737 GCA_016808085.1 Suaeda aralocaspica
CCCCCCCCCCCCCCCACCAACACCCAAAAAAAAATAATAATAATTATCATTATAATCCCAGAAGACAAATGTGTACTACTATATAGTACCTGTAAGCTTCATCTGTAGATGGAAAATTTTGAGTCTTCCATGGAATTTATACTTATAGTTTAGTCATGCTCCAGCAACCTAACTTGTATCTAATCAAAATTCACAAAGTTCTTACGACATATTGTGCTATTATTTTTATTGCAGAGTGCATAAAAACAGGAAGTCCTATGAGCTTCAAATTCCACTAAGATCATCAGAACAAGTCTTGTGTGTGGGTTCTAGCAAGAAGCAACCTGTCCTGAAATGGGAGAACAACATGGCATGGCCAGGAAAGTTAACTTTGACAGAAAGGGCTCTTTATTTTGAGGTATTTTATTTGATTATCTATGTTCACTGTAGGAACATTCGATATAGAGTACTTTTAGCAATTTAGAACCTTTGCATTGTATCCATCAGAAAACTTGTTGAAAATTTGTTTTCGTATTATTTTCCGTCTATGGTTGAGTTGATTTGACTGATTTTTTGGTCAAGCAGTAAAAGGAACATGTGATAAATGTCCACAAGAGGGTTTATCTAAAAGAAAGTTAAGACAGAAAGACAGATTGTGTGCTTGTGTGATCATCTGAAACCCTTAATAATCCTTTCATCTTATTGACCATGAGTGGGAAGTGGACTTCTGGTTAGCTACTTCACTAAAGGTAGTTAATCTTGTACATATGGGAAGAGAGTGAAAATTCGTTAAAGCTAAAAATCCAAAATAGTGTTTATTACCCACAAACCATTATTGCTCAAGGGCTACGATTGCTGGCACTTTCCAACAACTGCTTAATTTCTTGCTAAATTTTTTATCTTCCTTTTGGAATTTGAACTAATAGCAACTTCAGTTATGACTTCAAGCTGTTACCTTTTATGGCAGTGTACTTCTTGAAAAAAACAGTGACTTGAAAGTGCTTTTGGCGTTTAGAGATATTCTATTCTCAGTTGATTAGATATTTGGTTTATTTTTGTTTTTTGAGTGATAACCTTACTTTATTATGTAATATACTCATCACCTTTAGAAGGCATGAATGGAAAAAGCTTGAAAGGTTTTTCTACGCGTGCACTATATGTTGTGAAATTATAAAATAAGCAATTCTTTCAAAAGATTAATTATTTCAAAAGATTAGCTGCTTGCGTCTGTTTGGCAGCCAATAGACTTTTTAAAGAGCAAAAGAGTCGAGAGGTTGGATATTACAGGAGCTGGTGCTCATGTGAAGAAGACTAAAGTCGGTTTATTTGGATCAGTACTCTTTGACTCAGCTGTCTCTATTTCTTCTGGTGAAAAGGAGTAAGCTTCTCCATGTTGCTTTTATCCTGTGTTCTGCATTTCCTCTTAACTTTTTGTTTGTTTGAGCCTTGAGTATGATCTGCTTCAGTCTATTTGTGAACTCTTATCTTGCTTGGTATATAGTTACTGTGGCATTAGGAGCATCAAAAACACCCAAAACTAGAGTTAGAAAATGGTAAGCCGTTAAGGGTCATAAATGTCATGGCCATTTGAGCTAATACTGCAATGTGTCATGACCAATTGACTATTATGGTATAAGTTTTCTACTTGATTTCTAGGACTTGTAAAGAAATAAGACAGATATCTAGTAATCTAGATGAGGCCAGATTTTACATCAATCATCTCTGTCGTTTCAATTCTGTTTCCACAAGCTTGTGTTTTTCTTCGATGACAGCCCGTCACTACTCCAATTAACACTGTCATTCATAAATACTACCTTGAAAGCGTATACTACTATCATATCATTGTTTTGCCATTCGGATTCATTTCTTTTCTTTTTTTTTTAGCTATACCAGGTTTTATTTAATTATTTTGTTTTTATTTTAAGGGTATTTGAAAAGTATTTGTGTATCCAGGTTATGATTAATATAGGCTATGTTTGGTTGGAATAAGAATTAGCTAGTTGTATAAAGGAAATTATAATGCCTAGGTAATTTTAATCATTTAAGGAGAGGTGGGTAAAGTAATTCCCACACTGTGCGGGAAAATCTGATTCCCTAAGAATTTCAATTTCATCCATTTTGCACTTTTTTGGTTAACAAAACAACATTACACTATTGTATTTCCTATTATGTAGTAAATTTGAGTGTATATGGGAAATTGGTGCAACCAAACAAGGCATTGGCTTTTATACATTGCCCCCATGGTATTCTAGATATCTTGCACTTAACATAGCGGTGAAATTAATATATTTCTGTGTTATGTTGTTGTAGCATAGCCATAATTGTTTGTAAGTTTGCGTGATGTACTGTACATCACTCCTAATTATTTTCAGCTCAAAAATGCTTCTCTTTTGTTATGTTAGATGTAAACCATGGGTGTTGGAGTTTATTGATTTTGGAGGTGATATGAGACGGGATGTTTGGCATGCTTCAATGAATGAGGTTATTGCTCTCCACAAGTTTGTGCACGAATTTGGCCCTCAAGAAGATGTTTCAGTTTCTCGTATTTATGGTGCTGATAAGGGAAAAGAAAGAGCTAAAACAGATGCAGTTAATAGTATTTCTAGACTCCAATCTCTCCAGTCTATCAATAAACTTTTGGATGAGCCTTTGAAACTTCTTCAGTTTTCATATTTGCAAGATTCTCCATATGGTGATGTTGTTTACCAAACTCTTGCTCTGAATTATTGGGGTGGACCATTAGTTTCAAAGTCTAAAAGGGTAAGAACTCCCCGTACAAAAAATAGTAGGTCCTTGGATGAGGAAGTAAATTACCAGGTGAATGATGTAGATGGAAGTGTATATTTGAACCATTGGATGACATCTCCAACCTGGGCTTCTAGCAATTCTGTTTCCTTTTGGAGGAATGTGTCCCTTAAAGAAGGATTAATTCTGAGTAAAAATCTTATCGTGGGTGGTGCTTCCTTGACTGAAAGGGCAGCGAGAATATGCAGGGAAAAAAGTAAAGTTATTGAAAAAACGCAGGCCACCATTGATGCTGCTACCCTGGAAGGGATTCCTAGTAACATTGACCTTTTTAAGGTCAGTTTACTTTCTTGTACGCTAAAAAATATCTTATCTCCATCATTGCTGAACTTATTTTTGCTATATCCGTACTGCTCAATATGTGGAAGCTTATTAATCGTGCGGAAGAGTAATCTTATTAAATGTTGTCAGGAACTTGTCCTCCCGTTAGCAATAATGGCTGGGAATGTTGAAAAGCTTAGACGTTGGGAGAATCCATTCTTGACAATTTCTTTTCTTGGACTGGTATATGCTGTTATATTCAGGTATTGTATCTTCTATTACTACTTAAAGGGTTAAAAGCATGCTTGTATATTCTCCCTAACTTATAATTTGGATTCTTGTGCTAAACCTCAGAAATCTGCTGGCTTATCTATTTCCTGCAACATTGATTGGAGCAGCTGCCATCATGCTGTCATTGAAGGCTCTAAGGGAACAAGGCCGACTTGGAAGATCCTTTGGGAAAGTTACTATTCGTGATCAGCCACCTTCTAACACAGTTCAAAAGATCATAGCCCTCAAGAAGGCCATGCGTGATATGGAGAACTATCTTCAAAATATTAATGTCACACTTCTAAAAATACGCACAATTATCCTTTCTGGTCAGCCTCAGGTATGTAATATTTGCTTCTGCAAGGAGTGTATACAAACTAGCTTTAATGTTTGTCAAATCTAGATGGCGTGATTCGCTTTCAGAAAAAGTTTGCATATGGTTTCTTGAATTTGTTCCTCCCTATCTTTTTTTTTTTCAATTTTATTTTAAATATTCTGAGTGGAGATTCTTTTCAATTTGACAAGTCTTTGGTAACATAATTATGCGTTACAAGTATATTTTGGAATGCTTACCAAGAATGACCAACATATGTGACAAACTCTACAAAACCTGATGTAAAATATGTTTACCTGCTCTGGTCACTTTTTCTGATTCATGTAATTTCAGATGTACACTCATCATTGGGTTTGTTCTCCCTCATTTCAGACACACACACAAAAGCTGGGGCCTAGATGATTAAATATTGGGCTACTTACTTTTATGCCTGTCAGTGTCATATTGCTTTTCCTCATTTCATTCAAATATCCATTCATGGATCCTTATTAGCTGGGAACACAACACTCATTCTTTTCTATTGATAGACTTAACACATGGCGACCATAACTTGGTGTAGAAGCCTCCTACCACAAACTATAGTTGACCACTTGACCATGCTACATGGCCCATGTGATGATTCTAGCATCATAACCATGTGCTCATGTTTGACCCATGCATAAGTCGGATATATATAATAAGGAATACAAAATAATCTTCTCTATAATAGGTTTTTCTCTAAGATATTTCTAGGAGATCAATGAGAGAAGACATATTAGTACTTTCAAGATATATATATCAAGTGCCTAGAAAAACGAGCTTGGATTCCATATTTCCATCATTGCCAGTCTGGATGTTGTTAACATGCACAAGGGCAACTGGGCAAGTGATAAAAATTGATCCTAAGATCTTCTGAAACCGGGAGAGAAGCTCTAACCAATTGAGCTATCCTTCACTCCCATCAATGTCTTTATTGTAGAGTGTGAACTGTGGAGTGGCCTGTCTGCTAAGCAATATGTGACGGTATATATGATAGTTTAAGTTTAAGAATAAGAGATATTCCACCCTATTCTGTGTTTAGTAAATGTTGACTATTGAAAAGAATCTCCGATAATTAGAGAATTTTCAGTTGCTGCAAATCTGTGATTCCTTGGAAAAATTATGTTGGTGAACCAGACTTAGTCTAGTTACTTGTGGTCAACATTAAGGCCTTTGTTGAAACTTTTTACCCCTTCCTTTGTTGGTTCTTATCGTCTTTATCACAGAAATTCTATACTAAGGTTCAAAGTCAGTGAATATTCTATCAAAAATCACCAAGGTGTAGAAGACTTATGCCAAGTTTTAGTATTTGTTACTGATATATCTGACTTTCCATATGGTCTCTTGTTTAAAAATTGAACTAGTTTACTGCTTTCTAAATTGGTTTAAGTCTTAGGATGGAGGTTGGAACAGTTGGTCTCTATATATTCTGTTCCCCGTAACTTTTGTTCTGGAATTTCAATCAAAAGAAAATTGAAACCTTGGGAATTGAGTCAAATTCTTGCTTCACGTGCATTTCTATCAGATAATCATTTTTTATACAACGGCGTACATTATAGAAGCAGCTGCATCTTGTAACCAAGTTTGTGATAACCTAGCCTGTCATACATGTAGTTATTGTTGATTGGAATGCGTTCCACCTTGGAAACTGCTCAGCATTGATCTTTAAATGTTTTCTCCATTGATGATTTCCAGGTAACCAATGAAATCGCACTGATCCTGTTGGCGTCTGCAACAATCCTTCTCATCTTCCCTTTTAAATACATTCTTTCTGTTTTAATATTTGATTGGTTTACACGTGAATTGGAATTTCGGAGGGAAATGGTTTTGAAGTTCACGAAACTCTTGAAAGACCGTTGGGAAACTGTGCCTGCTGCTCCAGTGGTTGTATTACCATTTGAGAATGATCAGAAGACACTAATGCATCAGAGTACGGAATTGAAAGATTTGGAGGCATCAGTGAAACAAGAGTGAAGAATCTAAAAATGTATGTCCTAACCCATCCCCTCTTTTTCTTATTTCGTCCTCTTTTGATTTTTCTCCTGTCTTATTGAGTTTGAAAATTATTGGGTTGACTCTTCAAATCATGTAGTTCTTATATTTGTCAATGGCATAATCTGGAAAATAAATGATATTATTGAAAATAGTTGTTCAGATTGACCAGATATTGCTTTATGAAAAAGAGTAGTCAAGGCCTCCCTTTGAGCTAACCCTGAACAAAATTTTCTCTTGTTGCTGCTCCTTTTGGCTGTCAACTACTGATGTACTTATAAAAAACAACAATGCCAGAGTCTAAATCCCAAAAATCGTATTGACATGCTATGAATCAACATAGCTTTAGCACTCAAAAACCGCAGATAAATGGAGTAAAATGGAGTTTATAACAATATGAAGATGATTAATATTGACTGTAAAAGAGAATACGTAAAGTGTAAATGATATTCAAGCTTTCGAGTGGCTCGATTCTCTCCCAACACAATTCTCATCAATATTCTAGATGCCTGATTCTTTCTAATTTGCTCTTATTTATAGAAACCCACTCAATGACTTCTAGGCTATTTCATAAGATTCTAATAACAAACTAATTATTTATTTCCTAAACTACCCCTTTCCCCACTAATATCAGTTCACTGCATGATAGCATGAACCCAGAAATTATCGTCTATTGTTTTTCTCGGATTCTGTTCCTTCATTCTATTTAAAGTTGTATTATATTGTAAGTCAGTAGATCATCGAATTAGAGTAAGCATTGATCTGTTGTTGGTCATGAATACATATTTTTTGAAGGGAAGATAAAATTCATTAATTGAAAGCCATACGGCATCTACAATTAGCATTGAAGAAAATTGAAATACAATCTAAGCAATTCAAATAAAAATCTTCTTTAGAGTAACTATGATGATGAAGAACTAGATCTGAAAGTGAAGCGCAGTCCCCGGTTGTTCTCTGAAACAAGCAGCCTTCTATGAAGGATTCAATCTTTCTGACATAGTTTAGAGAAGAAATTTCTTTACTTGATCTATAGATTGCATCTTCAATTCCAACACCAACTGCAAAAATATATGACTGACAACGCATGAACCAAATCTCTCAAATAAAAACCTAATACCGAATTCTAATCTTCCATAAGGGAAGAAGATGAAGACAAACTCCAAACTCTCACAAAAGGAGAGAACAAACCCAAAAATTGGGACGAAAACTCTCATAAAGAGAGAAAGTGGAGAATTATTAATGACTAACCAACTAAAAACTAAAGCAAAAAAGAAAGATTTGGGGCTTACCATCATCAAAGAGATGATGATGGTAGCCCCTTGCGGCTATTAAAAATTAGGGTTTTTAGGTTTTTCTTTTTTTTTGAAAGAGGGAAGGGAGAGGTTTTTTTTTTTTTACGTACTGGTCATGAATACATGGTTTGGGATCTAAATTGACAAATTGTGAGTCAAAATGTGAATAGATATATCCCTGTGATCATTTTGGTTCCAAATTAGTGAAATTTCTGCTTTTCAACTGTTCCTATCCTATTGTGCTCTATTAATGGAGAACCTAATACTTTATTTTCTCATCCTTTTACTTTACGTTAGCTGTAAGCCTATAATTCTGATAACGAATTTGTGACCTTAGCTTACCTTGATGCACAGCTGCAACATTGTATTCAGAGAGTTTGGAGCAAGTGATTGTGCTGATGGAATCAATTCAGATAACGAATTTGTGACCTTAGCTTACCTTGATGCACAGTTGCAACATTGTATTCAGAGAGTTTGTAGCAAGTGATTGTGCTGATGGAATCAATTCAGATAACGAATTTGTGACCTTAGCTTACCTTGATGCACAGTTGCAACATTGTATTCAGAGAGTTTGTAGCAAGTGATTGTGCTGATGGAATCAATTCAGATAACGAATTTGTGACCTTAGCTTACCTTGATGCACAGTTGCAACATTGTATTCAGAGAGTTTGTAGCAAGTGATTGTGCTGATGGAATCAATTCAGATAACGAATTTGTGACCTTAGCTTACCTTGATGCACAGTTGCAACATTGTATTCAGAGAGTTTGTAGCAAGTGATTGTGCTGATGGAATCAATTCAGATAACGAATTTGTGACCTTAGCTTACCTTGATGCACAGTTGCAACATTGTATTCAGAGAGTTTGTAGCAAGTGATTGTGCTGATGGAATCAATTCAGNGAATACATATTTTTTGAAGGGAAGATAAAATTCATTAATTGAAAGCCATACGGCATCTACAATTAGCATTGAAGAAAATTGAAATACAATCTAAGCAATTCAAATAAAAATCTTCTTTAGAGTAACTATGATGATGAAGAACTAGATCTGAAAGTGAAGCGCAGTCCCCGGTTGTTCTCTGAAACAAGCAGCCTTCTATGAAGGATTCAATCTTTCTGACATAGTTTAGAGAAGAAATTTCTTTACTTGATCTATAGATTGCATCTTCAATTCCAACACCAACTGCAAAAATATATGACTGACAACGCATGAACCAAATCTCTCAAATAAAAACCTAATACCGAATTCTAATCTTCCATAAGGGAAGAAGATGAAGACAAACTCCAAACTCTCACAAAAGGAGAGAACAAACCCAAAAATTGGGACGAAAACTCTCATAAAGAGAGAAAGTGGAGAATTATTAATGACTAACCAACTAAAAACTAAAGCAAAAAAGAAAGATTTGGGGCTTACCATCATCAAAGAGATGATGATGGTAGCCCCTTGCGGCTATTAAAAATTAGGGTTTTTAGGTTTTTCTTTTTTTTTGAAAGAGGGAAGGGAGAGGTTTTTTTTTTTTTACGTACTGGTCATGAATACATGGTTTGGGATCTAAATTGACAAATTGTGAGTCAAAATGTGAATAGATATATCCCTGTGATCATTTTGGTTCCAAATTAGTGAAATTTCTGCTTTTCAACTGTTCCTATCCTATTGTGCTCTATTAATGGAGAACCTAATACTTTATTTTCTCATCCTTTTACTTTACGTTAGCTGTAAGCCTATAATTCTGATAACGAATTTGTGACCTTAGCTTACCTTGATGCACAGCTGCAACATTGTATTCAGAGAGTTTGGAGCAAGTGATTGTGCTGATGGAATCAATTCAGATAACGAATTTGTGACCTTAGCTTACCTTGATGCACAGTTGCAACATTGTATTCAGAGAGTTTGTAGCAAGTGATTGTGCTGATGGAATCAATTCAGCGTAAGGATAGCGATAAGCTGCAGAACAAGCTCAAATATGTGGAATAGTTTGTTGCCTGGTGAGATACAGAATATCCTTGCACTTCAAGTAATTACTGGCACATTGGCAGGCAAATGTTTTCCATCAAGGTTAACAGCAAGCTCTTGTGAATAATTGTTACTCAACCGTCATTGAAACCAGCAGTGCCACAGTTTTTACCATGAAGTAGCACATCTGGTGAGTTCAAATCCATAACGATGCTGACATCATAGAAGGCTGATTTCCCCAAGGTGAACTCTTTATGCCGTTGTTTGTTGTTGGGAGCCTAGTAGTGTCAAAGGAACAGCCGGTTCGTCCTCACACTAATCCGTGTCATCTTAGTTAGATGGTAAAAAACACTGATGATTGTCCAGGTTTCAAAAGCAAAATATGTACTTCTAGTGTCTACTTTGGGAATATCTGTATTATGAGTGTCGTGGACCTTTACTAGTGTTTAGAAATATGTGTGTATATGAAATTACTCCTGGACACATTAAAAAATTAAGAAAGAAATAAGGCTATAATTACATCTGCAATATCTTTTTCTCAGAGTGTGCATGATGAGTGATGACTGTGTAAAATGAAAATTGGGGTGTAGTCATGTGGGTGAAGTTTTTTTTGGTGCTAGGGAGCGATAAGGGCAGATGAGGTGTTGTCATCTAATCAACTGAGCTCCCACAATCGTCATGTGAGTGAACATGGTTACACGGGTGAACTTTTTTTGGCGGTGGTTCTGATGGACAATTGACCCTTCTATAGTAACCTAGCCTCAATCTCTTTTCTCAGGCAACAATAACTAGTAGTTGAACCAAAAAGTTGGTGTCTTAGAAGCCTGGTGCTCTCCACATGAACTGCTCCAATGTTTCAGTGTTGTCTGGTCTTGCACATTTGAGGGCACTACCTCAACCTATTTAGGTGATATTAGAATTTGTAGTGTGTTCAAAACACCATATTTGCGGAAAGTGATATTGGCATTCCTTTGTGTGAGTATAACTTTGAAAATTGTGCTCCCACAAGAAGAGTGCCAAAATCACTTTCCGGTATTTGCCCGTGCTATACAAGTTGCCATTCTTAGCAAATGTGTATTTTATAATAAAAACTTACTTAACTCATGGACTTGTGGCATTAGTCTCTTGCAGCATTGGAAGATGTACAAAATGAGGCTTTACTTCAAGAAAGGTATTGTCTCAAGGTGTAGTTTGTGGTAACACAATTCCGATTCACTTTTAGAGAGAGAAACATGAACTCGGGACAATTTACACAACAAACAAATTTGATGTAGAAATGGATAATTAATAGTCTTACTTTTAATGTAGAAATGTCTTCATGAACTCAACACACGTTTGCTGTAATATGCAATAGCTTTTTCTTTTATGTAATACTATTAGTGTTCGTGTGTTACATGATTTAAATTAAAAGTATTTTTGTAATATGCATGTGTAACATTTAGTTTTTTATTTGATTTATGACAAGTAGTAAAATTTAATTTGAACAAAATTTTAATTGAAGCAATTTTAAACTCGCAATTTTAATGATATTTGTAAAATAATATAAAGATTATTGAGATGCAAAGAAAAATATAGTTTGTTGTATTAAATTTTATTATTTTAATGTATATGTAAGGAATATAGAAGTTAGCCAAATAAATTTATGGCTTTTAGAGTAACAACTTACATAAAAAGCTAACGAAAAGAGTTTAGGCGGAAATTTTTTTATGAGACTGAGACATGTGGCAGAAGATGACTTGGGTGGTCCTTAATTTAGTTAAAACATAAATTTAACATAATTAAGGTGTGTTCTTTTCACGGGATTGAGCGAGAATGGAATGGATTGCCGGAATTATAATAAATTAGAATGGATAATAGGGATTGGAATGGATTGCCGAATTAGGTTGGATGAGAATGCATTGTATTGAATTAGAATTAATTATTATTTCGAACTAATTAACTTTTGGCAAAGTTGCAAAAACATATTACAACAATAAAATTGTAAGCAGTGTTGTTAAAAATATTTTTTTGTGCTAGTGAGCCATAAATTTTATACTTAATGTGTTTTGTTTAAATGTCAACTAAAATTAAATACTCCTATTGGTTAATTTTGATTGCTGATTTTTTGTATATGCTAGTTAAGATTTTAATAACCAAGAGTTTAATTAAGATTTTAATTTCCAAGAATGGATTGTCGGGATCAGAATGGATTGCCGAGATTAGAATGAATTACCGGGATTTAAATGGATTAGAATAGATGACCAAGGAATGGAATGGGTCGGGATTGTAATCCCGTGAAGAGATCACATCCTTAATGGAAAATATGGATACAACACAAAACATGATACAGATATGATCCATTTACTCATACTGCCAGCATTTAACAGTAGAATGACAATAAACATCTAACACTAATATATTGAAGCTTCAAGGGTAAGTAGAAGATAGAATGGAGTGTATCATACATAAAACAAATACACTGATTGAATTGTAGATGAAAATTTTATAACATTGGCTCCCAAACACAGGAAACTAAAGAGAGCAGAAAATGCAGATGTAGTGTGGAAAAAGAGATTCGCCGCACAGCCACTTTTTAGCTTCATATGACTCATTGTCGTTGCTTCATATTCAGAGCAACGCGCAACCAAAAATCTATGCAGGGTCTTATGGAACAATTGCATTGCAATTATTCCTAAATGTTCTTGAGAAGTATGTTCTGTCACAACCCTGCTGCTTACAAAAGCTGTATAATGACTCATATGGGCATATGGCATTGCAGGAGGTCTAGGTTGACATCACTTTACACCTAAACCAAAATGAAATCATAATTCAGAATTTCAGATACCTACAAATTAAGAATTTACGAGGTACATCAATCATTTAACTGCTCAATCAGACATTTTTTTCGAGCAAAATATCAAAGCAAAGGGCAACCAAAGCTGTATGCTGAGAAAGGGAAGCTGGAAAAGCAGGAAATTCTAGTGAAAATCAGAAAAAACCAGCACTCACAAGAACAAGGATCTCATCATGCTATCACCAAATTTGTTCAGATTATTTTAGTAATTTTTGCCACTTGTAATTAAGATGACATATAATAGCCAGATATGACCCCTGTCGGTCAGAGCCCATTCTGTGTTTCATCAGCTCCTCTCTCCACCTTCTGTGGTGTCTACAAAAGCTTACTAGTGACGGATCCCATTCCATGATACTAAATCAAACTTTTTTGTGAAGTAATATCAACACAATCATCAAAATAGTACCCACAAGTGATAACATATGGTATTAGACTGTTAGTTACAGACTTGCAGCCTATGTTTCTCAAGACAATTATAAAATTCAAGCTGGTCAAAGCTCTTCATATCTTGAGTGTTGCTCAGACGAAAAAAGCTATGTCTTCTCTTCTACAAGGATAACAAAGTTCTTGATAATTTTTGGCTCGCATACAACAAGTTTTCTCAGTTGAATTGTGGGACAATTACATCTTCATGTGTGAGATCGACTCAATGCTTTATCAAGAACAAAGAGTTACAGAATTGAGTGCCAACTAGCGGTAGAGAGCCAAAGAGGAAAGAGATCGAGAAAGAGGAAGAAGAGTGAAGAATGCATCAGGCAGGAGAGAAGAGAGAGAGAGGAGAAAACAATTGCCTACTCCACCATTACCTAGTTTGCCCATTAATTAACAATTCGCCTAAAATGGGTTAAAATAAACCAAAACGGACCATAATTCGCTTATCAGATTTAGCACTTTGCTGGTAGTTTAGGGAATTAGGCAACACTACCTTATTCCCATGGTACTGATTACATAATATAGGAAGGAAGGTAGAGTTACTAGTGTAGTACAGACATACAGTGAATCACAATTGCTTATACTTCTTAATACTATTCAAAGTTTTGTAGGACTCTTGAACCATCTAAATTGTGTCTCGCTCTGTGCAGTTACACCATAATCTAAATAAATGATGAAAACGATGCAAGGAAGTGTCTACTAAACCTTAAGACCAAATTCAATCTTAGACCCTATTTCTAGCCTAAATTCACCTAAATAAATCCCTAACCAAACCTTAAAGTTAGAAGGAAAATGGAAAACTGACTTGCTAGCAGAGAAAAAAATGGGAAATTGGGGGGGGATTGAAGTAGATACAAAAGAGGTGGAATTGGAAGAATAAAAGGCACTGCATAGTGCATATGCAGTTCCAAACTTAGTCCTTGATGGCTGTAATCAGATGTTTCATGGTTGTGAAGGAAAGTATGATTCTTCACACAGCCTTGTTATTCATAAGCTCACGAGTTCGACTCTCACTTTCAAATATGATGATGATAATCTACATATGTAATTGAAACCTAGATTCTCATTTAAAGCTTTTTCAGTTGCATTTTTACTTTTTAAGACACCATTTTCATGGTAAAAGGAAACAAGATAAGTTGATAACAGTAGCATGCAACATTATGGTAGAAGTGGCCCAATAAGACAGAGATATAGTATGCTGACAACCGCAAATGTTGAATACCATACACCGTACCTATTGATATACTCAATTTTGTTCTGCGCTATCCACATACTGCATCAGTTGACTCTTTTTAGGCCTTTGGTACCAGAAATATATCATAGCAAAAACCCTCAAAAGCCCTCCATTAGCAAAATGAGGAATAAAAATGCGGCCCCAATATGGGTAGTGTGGACCAGGCAATTTAAGAAGAGTGAGGAAAGCAGCAATTGCAATCAAATGCCAAGGAACTTCAGCATCCTGCAGATCCAATAAACAAAAGGCTTAGAGATAACTGTATAAAGGCAGTAAAGCACAAAATGCATGCTCAAATCATAAAGAAATTGATTATTCATAATGGAACCTTGATCAAAGGAGATGCTTCTTCAGTTGTCTCTTTCAATATCCCAGCAACAAAAAACCCAAGAATCAAAGGAAAGGGAACGAGAAGTAACTTCTTTTCATGTGCACAGTACGACATCTCGCTGAGAGAGGAAATGGCCAGAACAGGTGCACTTAGGAATTTGATAACAGCGACAGTAACATCGAGAATCAGTTCGATGAAATTATCAAGCACTTTGTTCCAAGGGAAAACCTTGACTGGTTCAGGAAGGCCACTCCACAACTCTCTGGCCTTGTCCATTATCCGGTCCAAGTTCATTCTTTTATGATTATCAGACTGTCCATTTGTCATGCTTACGGAGCATGAGAAACTTGGTCTAATGTTCTGAACTACGACACCAGGTTTATAAGTCAAGATGCTGCTTCTTCCATTTAAATGAGGTGAAACATTCTGAAAATAGGGAGAAAATTCACTTAAGAATGAAAGAAAAGTGTTTCACTTAAGAGGTAAAAACCACAAGTTAGAGATCACTGCCGCTATTCTACAACGTTTTCCTTACACAAACAGCTTCAAGAATATTTTAATAGACCTTATTAGTAATTACTGGTGAGCCCATACGGGAATTTTAGCATTCTATTAATTAACTCCAGGCATTAGGGCCATACATGAAACAAGGTATTGATTTGATAAAAGCAAAATTGAACTAGTTCAGAATTTCGCATATTCACAATAATAAGAGGTTACCTACGCAAAAGCAGTAATATAACATATGGTGATCTGCATTTAGGTTAAGGGAAAATGAATTTGGAGATGGTAGATGATATAATTGCAGATTTGCAGGGCATAGTGTATTGTGATTGACAAACCAGTTAGAGTTTGCAAGTCCCAAGGACCATGACCAAGTAGATGAAAACAATTCTCACAAGTCCACAACCCTATACTTGATAAAGTAACTTTAACTAGTACAAATGAAACATATCTAGAGAAATATACTAGCATGCGTTAATAGAGAGTCAGAGATTAAAGAATGCTATCATACAGCGGGAGGCAGTTAAGTTAGCATCTGTATCTGAATAAGCAATACCAGAAACACCAAACAAGAAAGTAACCCAACTCTTTTAAACCTCCCTAATCAAGCTTTTTCTAGATAAAAAGGTTTAGCATTATTTTGTGGGAATTATTAGTTAATGAATATGAGAAAGCATGTATGAGCAAGTGAGCAGCAAAAGCTGAGTATGGAAACCAGATTATGTGTATAAGGTTGTTTGGGAACCAACTAAGCTTAATTCCCACGGTGGTTCAACTTATATAGTTATATTAGATGATTATGAGGTTTTCGACATTTTGGGTGATGGAAACTGGAAAGCAATGGTTGACAAGTGAAAACTGAACAGATAGAAAGTTGGAAATCGTGCAGTGAAACAATAGCACAACACGAAAGTCGTCCAATGCAGAGAATCATGTGAAAATTGGAGAACGAATAGAACTCCGATGATCCTGATACATCTAGGGTAATATAATTAGTTATTGTCAAGATGGAGCAGCCGATTTGGTAGTACAATTAATTCATCCAAATTCTAAATAATAAAAAAAAAAAAACTCCAAATCATGACACATTGACACGGGCAATCGTAGAACTGCACAAGACATTGGTTGTAGTTATTACTCCTAGCCTCCTAGTTTAGAGGAACTAATAATAGCATCAAAATCAAGAAACCTAAAGAGAACTATATAGTGAATTGAACATAAAATAAACTTCATATCACTCATAAACAAAGATTATATGAGATTTTAGCTATACTCCATTCATACTTTAGTCATTAAATTCCTTATCAAATCCCTTAGGTTGTATGTCGAATTCCGAATTTTAGCAGCAATCTAGCACATTGACATTACAATATGAGAAAATCATTCTACCAATCAATTAATGTTAATTCCTTAACAAAAAAAATACACCTTCAAACCTTAACAATTATCATTATAATGTAACTTACCAAATCAATCAATGCAATATCATTAATCAATTACTTATACAATCATAACAAACATTATAATCAATATTTTATAATGCAAACAAACATTAAAGAGGATAAAGTTATAATTTTTATTAAATGGGCTAAAACTAAAAAATTGAAATTCTTGTGAATTCAACAAAAAGGAAATAACTTTCACACATTGTACTCTACTTCATAGTTAAAGACTATTTCGATTATAACTCATATTAAGCAAATTAATTAAGAATTCAAATGCCTAAACAACAAACCAACTTAATTAGAGCTAGAAATTTGTTGAAAATAAAAGGGAAAAATGGAAATTGAATAAGGTTAGCTTACTTGGTGGTAGGAGAGAGGGCGAAAGATGGGTGAAGAGCAGAAAAGCGCCATAGTTGGTAAAGGTTGAAGCTTTCTGTCGTTTAAAGCGTCGATTAAAATACCCAGAAAATTAGAATAAAATTGAGTAATAATAACCAGGAAAGAAGAGTATAGAAATTAAGCACCGAAACCTACCATTTATAAAATGAACCGAATGGTTGACGTGGTTGACAGATATATAAACTATTAAAACTTAATCAGCTTTTGGTTGATTAGTTGAGTTGGTTTTCTAATATGGTATTAGAGCCAGCGAGATACAGAGATTATAGGTTTCAATCTCATCCAATTCTCCCTTCTGAGTGAAACTATTTGGCGCACGATACGGAGTCCCATGTTGCATCTACATTTCAAGCCCAACGGGCTCTCGTGTGAGATGACGTGATATAGTATAAAACCAATTCTTCGAGTGCCCATGATGCATTTACATTTCAAGCCCCAATGGGCTTTTTATTTTGGGGGGCGTGATAGAGTATATAAACTATTCTTGAACCTCAACCATCAACTTTCGGTTGAATTGGACTTCTACTAGTGATAAACAATTTGATGGTGCATTTGGCAAGACTCGACAATAAAATGCTTTAGTGAAGTGAGTGTGTCATATTTCTTAACAAAATTGACAAGCAATGGTAGAAACGGTAGGATATTAGAATCATGTAAAACATAGTGTACAAAGCAATAAATAAGGGGTTTTAAATTTATCACTTTGATAAATTTAAGGAAATATATCAAGCAATTATGAGCTTAATAAATAAACAAAAGTAGTGGAATTCTCACATTCCTTACATGGGGCCCCTTATATGTGAGTTTTTATCAATGTTATAAAGTAAGTAAATTTATAATATTGATAAATTTAGAATTTCTCTAAATAGGCAATGTCCTCATATTAGCCATACGGGGAATTGGTGGATTGGATAGTTAATAATATTATTTAAAACCCTATTCTTTTTGACTTATTTTACAGTTAGTTCAGTCAGTTTAATTCTGGGTCGCTAATGTGACCTTATGGTAAGTGGTCACATACCCGAATATTCTCCATTGAGGAATTGAGTAATGACTTATGCTCTGGACTTGTGAGAGAAGGTGTAGTTATCGGTTTCAAGACCTCATCCACCCATGTTTAGTGACCTATACTCGGAAGTAACACGATTGGTTGAATTATGAGTTTGTAGATTTCCTAGTTTATGCCTTAGAACTTACTTGCACTGTTGTTGCACATGACTAGGGGTCTAGGGTATTGAAAATCAAGCTAAAATTGCTAAAAAAAAAAACTAAAAATGCACCAGAAACGCTAATAATTCCCATGATCTAAACTAAATTTTTTCTTCTATTAAGAATATACTCCATCAATGCCAAACTCTTTAGACAAACTCAACTTGGAATTGATAAAAGTCTTGACTTGAGCTCAACTTTGGTGTGATCATCAATGACCCAGTTGCAAGCCACTTACAACCAATGATTAAAGTGAGTATTTGATCGACTAAAAAATGTACTTTTAGTTCAAAGCTAAAAACTCAGGCTCAGTTAACTCATTGATCACCTTTTAACTCAATTTAAATCAAAGACTCAAAGCTAACCCAATTTGATAATGCCAAACTCAAAAATTGATCTGACCTCGACGCTGAAATGGCCCAAAATGGTTCTAGCCTAAAATGATATGCAGCAAACTTAACTTGAGTTCCATTCGATCATGAATTAAATTAACTCAAACATCATCCGATTATCCAAACATAATGATTCGACCCAACTCCGACCCCGATATAAAAATTAAACTCATTACCCGTCACACGAACCAACTCGAGCTGACATATCTATTATTGACTCGACTCCAAACCCGTGTCGAACACCCAATATGACAGCTCTATATACGTCTATATTACCATATATATATATATATTGACATGTGAAGTTGAGATCTTTCATAAATTCATGCCATACCTATCTGAATAATTAACGGAAATTAAAAACAACATAACTGTAAATGTAGTTCAGATTATTTACAGTGAATACCCCTCATCTTCTTCAACTTCAAGAGAAAGAGTACAAGCAAAAACCTTTGTCGATTTCGTTGACTCTTTCTCATTTTCTATTCAATCTTCATGTTTTCTTACTTTCTTTTTTCCTCTTCTCATTTGTTTCCCACTATTAAAACAAAAAAAATTAATTCTTTACATTAAACTTTAATCTGGGAATTGGGTTTTATCAATATGATGCTATTCTTTGATGGGTTGAAATAAAGTTCACAAATTTGATGATTATTGGCAATTGGGGTTTCATTAATTTGGTAATCTTGCTTAAAATCTTTCTGGGGTTTTCAATCTTGCAGTAATTTGTAATAATTATTGCAATGTGATTGTTGAATTTCTTGATTTTATGGGTGTTTTTTCTTAATTATGATTGAATTTTATTTATTTTAGTTGATTTGATTAATTTATCACTTGCAATTGTAATGTCCTAAAATGGGAAATTGTAGTCCATTAAGAATGTCTTCATATCTGAAATGCAATGAGTGTAGTACTTTGAATTTGTTGTAATTGTAATTATGTTGCCTTAAGATGATTTTTTTGTTAATTTGTTGTGATGAATTTGTGGTCTGATATCGAAGGAGTATTTGAAGTTGATTATCTGCTGTAATGTTATTTAGATTGAAAGTAAAAGGCAGTTTTTTTAGCAATTTTCAGATTTTTTTGATAGAGCTACAAGAATTATATTGAACTGTTAAATGTTAAGTTTAGTATTCAGTTGGTTACTCAATTGTAAGAATTTTTGGCAATGTGAGAAAAAGATCATTCAAGATATTGAATTATTGATCTTTATGTTTTTGTTCCAGGGTGTATTGTTCTCCAGCTTTTTGCGAGTTTTTCCGGGATCCCTGTGTTGTTATATATGGTATTGACCATGCTTTAAATGGTGTTGTGAGCTACCACCATCAATCTTGAACGCTATAGCTCTAAGCTCTCCGGCTTTCCGTGAGATTTTTTCGGGGCCATTGTGTTGTTATAATTGGTATTGATCATACTTTGGGTGGGTGGTGTTTTGAGCTACCACCATCAATCTTCATCACTATAACTTTGAGTTTTCGCAATTAGCTTGAAAGATTAATAGTAGTTGTGGACAATGCAAGAAAACAGCAAGTTTCCAAAGCGATACTTGATTGTACTCTTAACATTTATTTGTACATCCGTCTGCTACATAGAGCGTGTTGGCTTCTCAATTGCTTATACAATTGCTGCTGATGCGGCTGGTGTTAATCAATCAAGCAAAGGCACAATACTGTCCACGTTCTACTATGGTTATGCCTGTTCACAAGTGCCAGGAGGGTGGGCGGCTCAGAAAATCGGTGGCAGGCGTGTGCTTTTGCTTTCATTTGTTCTATGGTCTCTGACTTGTGCTCTAGTCCCGCTAGATCCTAATCGAGTCTTCATGTTGGTTATTGCACGCCTCCTTGTTGGTGTAGCTCAAGGGTTTATCTTTCCTTCAATTCACACGGTTTTGGCACAGTGGGTTCCTCCCCATGAAAGATCAAGGTCTGTTTCTCTTACTACTTCTGGGATGTATTTAGGTGCAGCAGCAGGGATGCTTCTGCTTCCGAGCCTAGTGAAGTTCAGGGGTCCGCAATCTGTCTTTGTAGCTGAAGCAGCGCTTGGAGCCTTGTGGTCTGTGCTTTGGTTTAAATATGCATCAGATCCTCCTCGATCTGAGCACCCCAAAGCTGCTGCTGCTGGTTTTGGAGATAATTTATTGCCAGTTCGGGGAAACAGCAAGTTGAAAGTGGATAATGGAACAGAACATCAAAAATACCGTGGAACATCAAAAATACCGTGGAAGAAAATTTTTGTCAGCCTACCAGTCTGGGCTATTGTGGTTAACAACTTTACATTTCATTATGCCTTATATGTACTAATGAATTGGCTACCTACGTATTTTGAGCAAGGTCTACAGCTTAGTCTTCAAGACATGGGTTCTTCTAAAATGATGCCGTACCTAAATATGTTCCTATTCTCAAATATTGGCGGAGTGGTAGCTGATTATCTTATCACTAGGAAGATTATGTCTATAACTTGGACAAGGAAGTTCTTGAATACGATAGGATTTATTGTGGCTTCTCTGGCACTGATGGCGCTGCCCTTGTTTAGAAGCCCTGGCGGGGCTGTGTTCTGTTCTTCTTTGGCACTGGGCTTCTTGGCTCTCGGAAGAGCTGGTTTTGCCGTGAATCACATGGATATAGCTCCAAGATATGCTGGAATTGTTATGGGAGTATCAAACACAGCAGGTACGCTAGCTGGTATTGTTGGTGTTGAGCTTACAGGCCAGCTTCTCGAAGCTGCAAAAGTTGCTCATTATGAGATCTCTAGTCCAGAAAGCTGGAGGCTGGTATTTGTCATTCCTGGTATGCTATGTATTTTAAGTTCAGTGGTATTTTTGCTTTTTTCAACCGGGGAAAGAATTTTTGACTAAGGTATTCTGATAGACGTTCATGATAGAACCTGAATCTTTGCATTGTTATACGGAGTATTACACTTATAAACATTTGTTGGGTTTCGTTTCATTTGTTGCAATGGTGTTTTGAGGAAGATATTCTAAAAATTTTCCATCTACCTAATGAAGCTTAAGGAGGAAGATTAGTGATGTTGTCTGCAGACACAAGAGGCTGATACCTTTTTGTTTATTACTGGTGCTGTCATTTCAGTCGTAGAGAGAATTGCTAAAGAACACATTGACATATGATTGTATTCTTAGGAAAGATGTAGAGAGAATCTAGTATCGTGTAGCCTTTTGATTTCTGTAGGCTGTAATAAAGAGCACATTTACAATTTACAGATATTGCAAGCTTGCAGAAAATTTTGGTTTCATATATTACAATTGTTCAAGAATTTTTTGTAAAGTCTGTCAAAATTATGATACCCAAAAGTGTTGTGCGTTGTAGTTTCGTAGAAATAAAACTTAAGTTCTCTAAAGCTTCATATTATTACTTTTTAGAGTAAAGTATGTTTTATTATTGGTCAAACTGCTAATTACAACAGTTGTTTAATGGGCAATGCGTCTGCCAGAACTCACCTGCACTATCTACAGATGGAATTATTTGTGGTACTGATAAAATTTGACTTCAGTATAAGCTATAAAACCTCAGCTCAGATCTGCAACAATTATGAAATATCTCCGTGTATTAGAATCTTTTGTTATTGTCTTCCACAGGTAAAAATCAGCCGTATGGCGGGATCTACTAAGTATAATTCAACGGGACACTAGCTTGTCCTGTCGTCCTAATTAAAATAAATATCTTTCATTAAGTTCAGGAAGAAGATGAGATGTGATTTGCAAACTAGATGATTGTAACTCAAAAGTATTAGCTTTGAGATTTATAACTCAGGTAATTCTGGAAATGGCATGTTGTTTGTAGTGCTTCAGCCAGGTGTGTTTTGCATGTTATTTGCAGATTGCTACACTTTATCCCTTTCGGGAAATGGTCTGATTGAAGGAATTTCAATACAAGTTGGCCAATTATATACTGGGATTCCCTCTCTAAACCGCTAAACAGGTAATTTTAACTTTGTTATACTGCTAAGTGTATATTTTGATGTGTGGCTTTAGACTATATCAAGAACTGAGCTTCCAGCCATTGTAATACAGCTTTATAAGTTGTCAATGCCTTGAGCGTAAGCTTGGAAATGTTCTGTATTAGTGTATTGAAGTATTGAACCATTTACCATAAAGCACTGGCCTTCAGTAACTTTGCAGTGGCTGTTTTAGTTCAAATTAGCATGCACTAGTTTTATCCGATTGCCTGTTAAAATGTTTGTTGCAATGGATCAGTTATCTGTATCCCACTATCCTGAATGTCTGATTGCTGCCGAAAATCTTCCTTAGTGTAAGACTGATGGTTTAACCTAAAGCTCATCTTGCTTGAAGACTACAGTTTTTACCCTTAATAATGAGCTAGTTTTTCTGTGATGACTATAATATGTCAACACAGAAATATATCTAATTGATTGCAGTTACTACTTTTATCACTTACGAAGTATTAATATCACTGTATCAGGTATTAGATTGAGTTTCATCGCCTCAACACGGCTTCCAGAGGTTGAGGTGTGCAGATTATTGATTCGTTGAATCAGAAATTGAAATAGCTGGTAAATAATCTTCCAAATTACACGAGTTGCTATTATATGTTGTTTATCATAATGATTTGAAAATTAGTTGTTGCATTTGCTCTTTTATTTCATCATGTGCTGAGGGTATGTTCAGTTTTTATGAAAAACTCAAGCTTAATGTTCACAGACACAGTTAACATAATAGATGCATAAGAGTTACAAAGCTGTTAATGTTTTCGGTAACTAATAGTCCGAAGTAGTAATCTAACATTACAGGGACTTAGTAGCAATGTTTTGCATCAAAGTTTAACAACTCCAAAGCATTACATTAGCTCACAATTTCACACTAACTTTCTCTTTGAATGACCATACTTCCTAGTTGTGTTCACTTTCCGGGAACGAAGTTGGTGGCATATGCCCAGGCATTGTTAGCCACAGGGTCAGCGATGTGGTCGGACAGATTCTCGATGGGTCCCTTTCCGGTAACAATGGCCTGAACGAAGAACCCGAACATGGAGAACATAGCCAATCTCCCGTTCTTGATCTCCTTCACCTTCAACTCAGCAAAGGCCTCTGGATCATCTGCAAGACCAAGTGGATCAAAAGCTCCACCTGGGTAAAGCTTGTCAAGACCTTCACCCAAGGGGCCACCACCAACACGGTAACCCTCGATCAAGCCCATGAGGACTACTTGACAGGCCCAGATAGCAAGGATGCTTTGGGCATGGATGAGGTTTGGGTTCCCTAAGTAGTCCAAACCACCTTCCTGGAAGATTTGTGAACCGGCCTTGAACCAAACGGCTTCACCAAATTTAACACCGTTCTTGGATAGGATTTCAGGGAATACACAGCCCAAAGCGCCAAGCATAGCCCACCTGCAGTGAATCACCTCGAGCTCACGGTTCTTGGCGAAGGTTTCAGGGTCTGCTGACAGTCCAGCAGTGTCCCAACCATAGTCACCAGGAAATTCACCTGTAAGGTATGATGGGGTTTGCTCTGAGAATGGACCCAGGTACTTGGGACGGTCGGGACCGTACCTGCATTGTAATTTCACATGTTAATGCTCATTTAATTACCACAATATGAGACACCACTTATTTGCATAATCCTGTATCTGAAATTTCATCCAATTTAAGTTCTTCTGTTTTACAAACATGGAATCTTATCGACTTTATCTTCATCCTAGTTCAAGTATTTGCTTCATACGACACGGGTATAGACACTCGGACATTTCATTTTGAGCCAAAATCATGTAAAGTTTCAAACTTTAGTACTATATGTTGATATAAGTGAGCTAGTAAGAGTAACTAGTGTAGTCAAAATTCCACATAACCAACTGCTAATACTCCTAAATTAGTTGAACTATCTTGAATAAGAACTACTATTACATGTATTTGAGTTTTCATATCTTTTAAAGATTGGAAACAATTACTATTCAGTCTCAGACTTTATTTGCACGTACATACATACGAAATCAATAAAAATAAGGCGAGTAGAACAAAGCCGATAACTATATATGCTACTTACCTATAAAATCACACTAAAAATAAGGTGAGCAAAACAAAGCCGAAAGCAATATATGCTTACTTACCACATGCTTTGAGGAGCACTCTTTACAGTACGACGCATCGTAACACGGCTACCATTACCACCAACCTTACGAGCAAGCTCATTTTGTGACTTCAATACAGTCTGTCCAGCAAATGCAGATTGTTGGATAGCTGAGGTAGCCATGACTTTGCTTTTTTTTTTTTTTTTTTTTTTTTCANGTTTGGTTGCTGTTAACTGCAGCATGTAATATATTTATATATACAGTTGAAGGATGTGATGTGGATGAGGAAATTTACAAATCATCAACATCTTATTGGCCATCATCCTCATATTTAGATTTTCTAAGTCCATTTGTAGGATTTTGTTGATGGATATTATTTTTAGAGGGGGCTAATATTAGCCACAACCACACTACCACAATCAATTTGCTTAGTTGGGATTTCTTGGATGGATTATTTCAAATTTTTGTGCTACCTTGATTTTCGAGTAGATTACTATTCCATCGGTTTCAATTTATTATTTATGTTTTGACTATTAATTCTATTTACAAATTACGCTTTTGTCCGTTGTTTGCACTTTATATGTAAGTAAAAACATACTCATATGTATGAGATTTTGTTTGATTCATCTCGATTTGTTCTATTAGAATATCGATTTTTTTTTATAATTTTTACAAATACAAAATTGAAGATATAAGGGTCTGTTTACTCCAGCTGAACTAAACTGAACTGAACTGAAATGAAAGTATTTTATGAAGGATTAATGAATAGCAAAATAAGAGAAGAGCTGAACTGAACTGAACGGATTTTAAGCTGAAGTAAACAGGCCCTAAGTGTTATAAAAGTCGCATTGGCAAACGTATATAAATAAAACGTAAAAAATAGAATAAAAGGGAAGGAGTAGAGTTTTAAGTTTTATCATTCATGCATTAGCTGAAATACTAGACTAGAAGTATTTTAATTAGGATCTAGCGAATTAGCGTCGCATGACTGAAAGGGACGGTCGTTGATAAGTTCATTTTACATTCATTATTTACCCCCATTTTATATTGGTTTTTTTGGCTCTAACACGGCTCTTTTGAGCCCGTTCTACTAACTTTTGTTGCTTTTAGTGTTGGTTGCTTTGCTTTAACATTTATTGCAGGAATTGATGCTTTGGTGTCGGTTTCCGCTTTATCCCGAGCACTGGGCAAGTTAGTAAGAGTCTTGACCATTTTGAGAAGTTAAAAGGAAGCTAGGACGTGATTTAGAAGCCTTTGGGAAGCATAGAAGTCAAGTTACGAAGTAAACGAGCGAAGTCGGAAGCTCCGGGGGGCATTTAGCAGTATACCTGGGCAAAGTGCAGTGTGCCCGGGCAGACCGGGCATACTAATCAGAGCTCGTTTTTCGAATTTTCCTCTTTTGTTTCGAATTAGTACTTAATGAAATTGTTCTTAGGTTTTCATTTACGCATTCTATTTTTCAAGAACCCTAGTTTTAGTTGAGTTTTCTCTCAAAAGAGGTGATTATTGTGGATCTTTTCAATCATTCAATTCAATACAATTTCAGGTTTTAATTCAATCTTAATTCTATTATCTTTAATTCATGTTTAATTTTAGTTTATGTTTCTAGTTTTATTTTCTTTAATCCCTTATGCCCTAGTTCTTGTTTTATTTCTAGTTTTATAATTGTTGATTATTTCTTTAATTATGATCATGTCTTTAGTTTTGTTCTCCATAGTTGCTTTAGTTTTTACAATCATGAGTGAGTAGTTAGTTTTCTAGGGTTTAGGGAAACCTTGAATAATTAATGGATTAATTAACTTAGATTGTTTCAATTTCACAATTAGTAGTCAATTTCCTATTATTGGCTTGTTTGTTTACAATTGAATTATGCGCAGATTTAGTTGTAATTTTGGTAATTGTCGAATTTGATGTCGAGAGGTAAAAATACCACAATTAGACCACTGAATAATAGGCAGAATTAGTCTAGGCATGAGCGAGAGCCGCTAGATGAGTTTTGAGGGAGTCTAAGTTCGAGAGAATTAGTGAGCCCTAATTTGACGATAATTGTGAGATTGAATGTTCTTTGTTGGTGAATCCATTAGTTGTTCTTGGTGACCCGAATAATCCTAGACCCTAAATATTAGTTTTAGTCACCGCCATTTTCCATAGTTAATTAGTAGTCAATTAGTTAATCGATATTTTTCAACCAAGGCCCTTTATACAGTTTAACCTTTTTAGAACTAATAGAGTTCGATTGCTTCCCTAAGGATTCGATCCCTATTTCCCTAGCTACATTAGTTAGAGTTGCTTGGTTTATTTTTGATAGGTGTGTGATAGCCTCATCAATCGTATACATATCAAAAATAAACCTATTATCCCTGTGATCTAATTGTGGTGATCTCACCTCTCGGTATTAATTTCGACAATATTAAACTAACAATCAAACCTGGCCAGAATTTAATTGAAAGCAATATAAACTGATAATAGGATTTCAAAAATACCAAAAATCATATTAATTAATCATCAAACAAAACATCAAAACTAATTCATGGATTCTCCAGCCCTAGAAATGGAACTACTCACACATATTTAAAATCATGAAAAACAAATCAACAATAAAAACTAAAACTAACAACATAATTAACAACTAATAAACTAATTAAAATAAACTAAACAAAACAAGAACCTAAATTCTAGGGCATGAGAAATAAATCTAAAACAAGTAATTAAAACTAAAACTAATACTAATACTAAAAACAATAACTGAAACAAAAATATAAACTAACATGAATTAAATTAATAACAAAGGAAGTGTTGAAAGAAAACCTGAATTATATTAATTGAATGATTGAGAGTGTTTAACAGCTTCGAGAGAGAAACTAAACTTAGGAAATTATAAAGTATGATAATCTAGGTGTACAAGCTAAGTGATTAGGAGTAAAAAGATATATAAACTAAAGTTGCAACTTTATATGGTCGTTATTTAGTAGTTTCACGGTTCTCATTGCAAAGATGGTTCTCATGGGATCCTCACCTAATATATATATATGTACCTTCTTTAAAAACAATTTACAGTCTTACATACCTCTCTTTGCTACCGTGTATAAAGTTTTACCTATGCGACTTTAAAGGCTTGTTTTCTTCGGCTGAAGTCTGTTGAATTGAATTGAATTGAAAGTTTTTATTATGGATAATGATTTATAATTATGGATTATTGATTTTTAACTATTGATTATTGGTTATTTATTTTTAACTAGGGTTGTACAGAGAATGGTCTGGACTGCACCAAACCCCGGACCAAACCGTATTTCTGCGGTCTGGTCTGGTTTGCGGTCCAAAATTTATGGTCTGGTTTTTTTTAAGCTAGACCGTAATTTTTGCGGTCTGGTCTAGTTTTTTATTTTTTTACACCAGAGCAGACCGTAAACCGTAAATAATTATGGTTTGTTTTAGATTTGTGGTATTGCATATATGCAGCCTTTTAAATTTGTAATCATGTATGGTTTTCCATTTTATGATTGATTGATAGATGTTATATTGTCATTTTCTGTTGTGGACTTAGCTTGCACTTGGTTGTATAGGTAACCTTATCGTTTGCTGTGTATTAGCATTTCGCACTTATAACGTTATGCTTCATAAAATCTTTCAGAAATTGCGGTTTAACCGCAAACCGCACTAGACCAGACCGTTTAAAAAATTGTGGTCTAGTCTGGTCTGGTCTAAAATACGGTCTGATCTGGTCTGGAAAACACCCAGACCACAATTTTGTGGTCTGGTCTGGACCTCAGACCGCACCAGACCAGATCGTGTACACCCCTATTTTTAACTATTTATATTGATTGTTAACTATTGATTTTTAATTATGATTATTGATTTTTAATTATGATTTTCATGGGTTGACTATGACTATTGATTTTTAACTATGGAGCAATGACATAGTAATATATTTGATATTAATCCACTAATAATTATTAAACAAAAAAAATCGTTGTTGGTAGTTTATATTTTATGAAATAAAAAATCAATAGTATATTTTCATATTTTTGTGAATGGTAATCCACTTATGTGGTATAATAATATTTTTGTAAATAATTTTCACTTATATTTTTGTTTCATTTGCTGAATGGTTGTTTCATACTCAAGGTATATACATTTCAAGAATTTTGGTGCGAATCCTCTTTCACTTTATGTGATTAACATGTTTAACAAATGGTTATGACTCACACACAATAACACAGAGATGCATGCATAGTAACAAGCAACACGATGTTAATTATCTTGATTTCAATGTGATTCTAAAATAATTTTTGTGTGTCCTTTGTTTAACTAAAATTTCTTTACCACACATTAACTGTGACTGGCTAACTATTTGCTCATTTGCTTCTTATAAAACATGTGAATAAATATTCAGTAACTACCTTTCTTATTAACTAATCAACTAAACTGTTTTTCCTTTCTTCTTTATTGACTACTAGTCAAAACTTTCAAATTAATTTAACATTCCAATTTCTCATGATGTAATAACAATACTATAATTACGGAATGTCAACTTGATATACAAAACCTAGTATTCATACATTCATGCTAACATAACTTCTCATGCAAGTCATTCTCAAATCAACCAAACACCAACTTTTAAATGTCTATAACACATAGCATGTAAAAATCAACAAATCTAGCATGAATTCTACTCATATAATTGTCTTTATTACTTACATACCTTGTGTTATAACGGTAATCCGCCACTACTTCTAGAAATCACTTAACTCGAATTCTCCTACCACAACAAAAAAAGGGTCATTTCCGACGGAAAAAATCCGTCGTAAAAGGCGTAAATTCCGTCGCAAATGACTTTTGCAACGGAATTCCGTCGGAAATCGGTCGTCAGAATTTTAGTTGTCGCAAAAACGGGAATTAGCGACAGAATTTCTGTTGGAAAAATTTTGCGACGGAATCTTGACGAAACAGGTTGTCTAATTTCCGTCGGAATTTTCGACGGCCGGAATTCCGTCAGAAATTTCTGATGGAAGATTCCGTCGAAAATTAAATCTAAAACAGAAAAATAAAAAAAGGGTGGTGAGGCAGCAATAGATAGCCACCTCACCCCCACCTCGCCACATCCTACAACCACACAACACCAAAAAAACGCAAACAAACCCACAACAAACCAGAAAAAACACAAAACTCAAAGAAATCAAATTAATTCCAAGCAAATAACGAAAAAATGAAGAAAAAAAAAAGCATAAACACATTCCTTCACCCATCGAAAATTCCAAGCAAATAACGAAAACACCATAAAACAAACCAAAAAAGACACAAAACTCAAAGAAATCAAATTAATTCCAAGCAAATAACGAAAAAATGAAAAAAAAAAGCATAAACACATACCTTCACCCATCAAAAATTCTCGAATTTGGTTAGAATAGGTCAAATTTAACCATGAAAATTATAGATCTACAATTTTCGTGGTTAAATTTGACCTTCCTAACAACAGACGGTGGTTGGCGGTGGTTGCGAGAAACACAGAGGAGAAAGAAAGAGAAGGAGGAGGAGAGAGGAGGAAAAGAGGCGAAGGAGAACGAAAGAAAGAGAAAGAGTGAGGTGAGAAAGAAAGAGAATGAAAGAGAGAGTGAGAAAGAACGAAGAGAGAGAGGGACGGTTGAGGAAGAAGAAGAGAAGAGAAAGAAAAGTGAGGGAAGGAATTTTGGGTTTGGGCTTGGGTTTGTGTTAGTTAGGGTTTGGGGTTTGTGTTTATATAGTTAGGGTTTGGGGTTTGTGTTTTTGCTGAAATTGAAAATTTGCGACGGAAAAAACGGGCAACAAATTATTTTGAAACTCCGTCAAAAAAGTTAAAAATCCATCGCAAATTTACGACGGAATAAAAATCCATCGCAAATTTGTGACGAAAATAAAATCCGTCGCGAATTTTCCCATATTGCTACGGAATTGTGTTCCGTCGGAAAAATTCCGTCGCAAATAAGCGTTTTTCTTATAGTGTACATAGGAAAAATCGAAACTAAACTTGAAACCACATTGACTAACTTCTACAACAACTCTAAACTAACTATTTACGTTGGAAACTTATCCAAAACCTTCCCTATATGGTCTTTATTCAATTACATACTTTATTTTTATTTTTTCTTTGCAAAACACTTAGTTTTTGATAATTTTCAAAAAAAATGGCAGCTTTGTAAAGTTGTTTAAAAACTCTTTAAAACCCATCTAAATATGATAAATTGACCCTAAAACATTAGATTCATGTCATAAGATCACCATATAATATTTTGGTGTGTTAAAAACAATTATAACTTATTATTTGAGGTGTTACTATTTTTATTATGCATGAAAATATGTTATCAAAAATTTAAAATAATATATTTTAATTTAAAACTCATCAAAACCTTATTAAAACTTCATAATTTAAGCACAAAACACTTTTCGAATCTTATACTATCATCATACATATAATCTATACATTAAAATAATGTTTCATACTCAAAAACATGTTCATGTTATGAAAATATTGTGGACGTCATTATATCCGTAAAAGTCCTCAAAGAATATGTCTATTGAATGTACTATTTGGAAGCATGGTACCTCTTAGTGTTATAACCATATGTATATATCTATTGTTTTTAATAATAAGAATATATTTACATTCTCTCTATATACTCTCTATACATTCTCTCCATATTCTCTCTATAATCCTATTTTATGGTTACTTTTATATTACGTTATCAGCACGAACTCTCACAATTGTTAAGAAGATTTTCAACAGGAAATTATCAATGTAAGTTCTTATGTTACATATTATAATCCTATTAAAGTTTATGATCATGATTCTACTTGGATAGAAATATATAGTAGTTTGTTTGATGAAAGTATGCATGTATTATATCATACATATAAACAAAATTTCTTGCATGATAATTATATCGGCATAGTAAAAAAGTATTTACTATCAAACTATTATATCTACTAATGAAATAATGCATGATGATTTATTCCACTAATGCATAATAATGTAATTTACTATGATATAATTTTCTCTGCTAATGTCATTTGATACTTTTATTATGGTAAACGTGTTACCTTACTTTGTTTGGATGCTTTTAAGTAAGGCTAAATTGATGGGAATAATCCATACTTTGAACTTTCTTCAGATTTTGGCCCCAACTTGTGATTATTCCTATATAATCCAAACTTTTAAAAAATCTTCCCTTTTTGGTCCCTATTACCGGTTACTGGCCATGAAGGTTAGTCAATCTCTTAATTGTTGCTTTCCTTCTGAATTTGTCATTAACTTCAACTACCTTTAATTCTCCCAACTAAACTCAAAATTTCTAATATTTTCCCTTTTTTTTTCCTTTCTCTATAAGATTGTAATCCTCTAATTTTTCTGGGTTTTAGTATAACAAAATTTGTGGAATTGACGATGAATTAAAGCAGATGCAATTTGCTGTAGCGGTTAGTTTTCCATTTTTTTTCCTTTTTTCGTTGCTTCAGGGGGTTGTTGTGGTGGTTGTTTGTGTTGACTGTTTAGTTATTTTGATTTGTGTTTACAATCGTTAGTTGTAATTAGCAATTTCACAACTAAATGCTAATATCTGTGTAATTAATTTGAATTAGGATTTGGGCATTGTGATTTTTGATTGATTTTTGTGTTGAATTTCAATTTGTGTTTTCATTTAGATGAATACTTGTGTAATATTGAAAATCTGACATGGAGGAACTTTTTAAAGAGATTCAATTGGGGTTCTTGCTTATGTTGGGAGACAATGCAAAACATTTGTAGTCCAAATCTGCAACCTTGGCACCATATTTTAATTACCCCATATCACTAATACTACTGCATACCCCATATCATCAAGGGATTTTCGAGAGGAAGACATGATGAAAGAAAAAAGGAAAAAAGAATGTCGAAAGAATGGAAAATTGACTGGGAAGAAGGAGGAAAGAGCGGAGGGATGGTAGGTGATTTAAAAGAGGAAAAAATGGTAGTTACATTTAATGGAACTCCATTTATGTTTTGTAAAAAAAAAAAAAAAGGTCAAATTGGTCAACTAAGCTAAATGACCGGCAAAGTCTAATAGTTACCTCCATCCCCAAGTAAAAAATAGTGGGGGATCAAAAAGGGAAGATTTGTTAAAAGATTGGATTATACAGGAATAATCACAAGTTGGGACCAAAAGTGGAAGAAAGTTCAAAGTATGGATTATTCCTGTCAATTCGGCCTATTAATAAAGGAAAAGGAGAAAATTAGTTTCGTTCGTTGGTTAAATTTTTTGGGGAAAGGAGTATTTATTTAAGTAATTGAGTACCGACTTACATTGAATTTGATACATGCGAAAAATATCTAGATTTGTTGAGTTTTGTATTTTGTCTTTGTTTAGGGGATATGATACTAGTATACACAATTACTCTCTAAGTTAATTTTATTTCACGTAATATTTTATAGTAGTCATTTCTTTCTAAATCAAATAACCCTAATATATTTTTATTTTTACTTGACTTCATTATTATTATTATTATTAAATCCTTAATTATAATATTTTTGTTCAATAGTGTAGTATGTCGAACATTGCCAAACTTGAATTTGTGGCTCTAGATATTACCGGGAAGAATTATTTATCATGGGTGTTGGATGCTGAAATACATTTGGATGCAAAGGGCCTTGGTGAAACAATTAAAGAGGGGAATAAAGCAACAAGTCAAGCTAGAGCCAAGGCTATGATATTCCTTCGCCATCACCTTCACGATGCACTAAAAATTGAATATTTGACTATAAAAGATCCACAAATCCATTGGAATAGTCTAAAAGAAAGATATGATCATCAAAAGATGATTATACTGCCAAAGGCTCGTTATGATCGGTTACATTTGAGATTACAGGATTTTACATCCGTTAGCGAGTATAATTCAGCTATGTTTAAAATTACATCTCAGTTGAAACTATGTGGAGAAAAGATAACAGATGCTGAGATGTTGGAAAAAACATACTCCACTTTCCATGCAAATAATATTGTCCTGCAGACACAATATTGGGGTAAAGGATTTAAAAAATATTCTGAATTAATATCTTGTCGTTTGGTGGCTGAACAAAATAATAAGTTACTCTTGAAAAATCATGAGTCCCGTCCTACTGGAGCCACTCCATTCCCTGAAGCGAATGTGACAACCATTGTAGACCACACCAGCAGTAGTGGTCATACTCGTGGTCGTGGCCGTGGATATGGACGTGGACGTGGATATGGTAGAGGTCGTGGAGGTTATTTTAGATACTCAACTTCTAATTGGAAATGGAATCGTAATGATAATAAAAATGAGAAAAAGAAAAAAGAGGAAGTAACTAGTATTTGTTACCGTTGTGGTGGAAAAGGACATTGGTCACGCGTGTGTCGTGCACCAAAGCGTCTTGTTGCACTATATCAAGAATCATTAATGCAACAAGGAAAGAAAGTTGAGACCAATCTTGTGATTGAAGATGGCGACGACGACTTTAATAATGATGATTTAACTCACTTAGAGGTTTCCGATTTCTTCACCTCCCAAGAAGGGAATAAATAAACTCCCATGATTTATGTTCGTTCCCTATATAATATAGTATGTGTATTAAGTGTGTTAAACTATGATTGTATTTTATTACATTATTTAGTATTTTATTGTATTTAGTTGTGAAACTTATGATTGTAATATGTTTTAATTTACTCTTTAAATACTTAGTGTTAATGTTATATACTTACTTTATGATTTAAATCTTAATTTAATTTATATAATATATATATATATAGTGACACAATATTATATTTTCTTGAAGAATATGAATCCCCTTCAAGTTTATGTAGCACATAATGGTGAAGAATTATGCCTTGCAGATAGTGCAACTACTCATACAATACTAAAAAATAATAAATATTTTACTCAGCTAAATATGAAAAATATTAGTGTGAGTACTATTTCTGGTAGTACAAATATTATACTTCAGGAACAAAATTTAGTTGTGCTCTGGGATATATGGGTCTTTGTGCGAAAACGTAATGAAAAGGGTGAAATTGTTAGATATAAAGCAAGGTTAGTTGCACAAGGATTCTCACAAAGACCAGGAATTGACTATGAAGAAACATATTCTCCTGTGGTAGATGCAACAACTTTTAGATTCCTAATTAGTCTGGCAATAAGAGAAAAACTTGACTTACGATTGATGGATGTAGTAACTGCCTATCTATATGGCCCACTGGATAATGAAATTTATATGAAACTCGCAGAAGGTTTTAATTAAGTTGCCAAAAGCAACTGATTCAGGTTCTCGAGAACAATTTTCAATTAAACTGAATAGATCTCTTTATGGGTTGAAACAATTTGGGCGTATGTGGTATAAACGTTTGAGTGAGTACTTGTTGAAAGAAAGCTATAAGAATGATCCAATTAGTCCGTGTATTTTTATAAAGAAATTTGGACCAGGATTTGTTGTTATTGTCGTGTATGTTGATGATTTAAACCTTATTGGAACTACTGAAGAGAGTTCAGTAACAATGGAGTATTTAAATAAAGAATTTGAAATGAAAGATCTTGGCAAGACAAAATTTTGTTTGGGGTTACAAATTGAATACTTTAACAATGGAATCCTTGTACACCAAACAACATACACACAAAAAGTGCTGCAAAGGTTTTATATGGATACATCACATTCGTTGAACAGCCCAATGGTTGTAAGGTCACTTGAAGTGGATAAAGACCCGTTCCGCCCTCGGGAAACTAATGAAGAAATTCTTGGTCCTAAAGTACCATATTTAAGTGCTATAGGTGCATTAATGTATCTTGCAAGTCATACTCGACCTGACATATCTTTTTCAGTCAATTTATTGGCAAGATTTAGTTCATGCCCTACCCGAAGGCATTGGAATGGAGTCAAACACATACTTCGTTATCTTCAAGGTACAAAAGACATGGGTTTATTTTTTCATAATCTAGACAAAGAAGGTTTAATTGGTTTTGCAGATGCTGGATACCTATCTGATCCTCATAATGCTCGATTACAAACTGGATATTTATTCACATATGGTGGTACTGCTATTTCTTGGCGTTCTATATATGAAACAAACTATTGCAGCTACTTCTTCTAACCATTCAGAGATATTATCAATCCATGAAGCTAGTCGTGAATGTGTATGGCTAAGGTCGGTGGTTCATCATATACGAGAATACAATTTTATATGAGGATAACGCAGCATGCATTGCACAACTCAAAGAAGGATACATCAAAGGTGATCGAACAAAGCACATCTTACCAAGATTCTTTTTCACACATGATCTTCAGAAGAATGGCGAAATTAATGTTTTGAAGATTCGTTCAAGCGAAAACTTAGCAGATCTGTTTACTAAAGTACTTCCAACTGCTACATTTAGGAAGTTGACTTATACTATTGGATTGCGTCGTCTAAAAGATCTTCAATGATGTACACATGAGGGGGAGTAAATGCGCGCTGTACTCTTTTTCCCTAACCATGGTTTTTCCCATTGGGTTTTCCTGGTGAAGTTTTTAATGAGGCAACATTCAAGCGCATACACATAATTAATTGGCATTAGATAATATAATATAATTGACGTCCAAGGGGGAGTGTTACGAAAATATTGTGGACGTCATTATTTCCGTAAAAGTCCTCAAAGAATATGTCTATTGAATGTACTATTTGGAAGCATGGTACTTCTTAGTGTTATAACCATATGTATATATCTATATCATGTATATGATTGTTTTTAATAATAAGAATATATTTACATTCTCTCTATATGCTCTCTATACATTCTCTCCATATTCTCTCTATAATCCTATTTTATGGTTACTTTTATATTAGTTCATGATATTTTTACTCTTAGTTTCATGATTTTAAAAATTTGACAACAATATTTATTAGCTTTGAAACCTTTAAAAGAAATCTAAACTTCATAAAATCATCACAAGTTAATATTACAATAACCTGTGATCATAATATGAAAGTTTAGAGTATTAAAATCATAAAACTAAAAATTTCATAACATTATAAACCCTAATTTTTTTTTATAATTTCATGAATAACTTTAAAAACATGAATTTTATATTCTAAAACATGATCATAACTTATAAAACATGATTAAATTATAAAAAATGCTTAAACATAATTATAAACATGAATTTATGCAAGATTGAATTAAAAAAGAAAAGAGGACTTTTTTTATTGTTTTTATAATAGGGTCGAAAATTACCAAAGGGGGAAATAGTTGGTCGGCGGGTGGCAGCAGGCGGCGTAGGGGTGGCAGCAGCCGGTGACGAGGGGGACGAGTGGGGCGAAGAAGAAGAAGTTCACGACGAATTTTTTTTTTTTTTTTTTTGGAATTCAAACCTCTTTTTTCTCTTAAATTTAATTTTGAAATCCTAAATTACAAATTCCACTTTTAAATCTGAAAATTCTGGTTTTAAGAGGTATTTATAGGCTAATTAATATTAGATTTTGGTGAAATTACATAAATACCCTTAATATTTAAATTTACTTTTGTGCCCTTGTTTTAAAACAATTAAGGAAACTTTGAAAATTCTAAAATCAGAAACTTCTTAGAATATTTAATACTCCCTCCGTTTTTTTAGTTGCAACTAACAATTCACTTGTTACGCTTGCCGAGACACATTTTCAACAATTTTTAAATCTAATTATATATTTGTATATATTATAAAAACTATATATTAATAAAGTGCACACTAAGACGAATCAAACGAGATCCATATTGACTATATTACTCTTTATACATTAATCATAAAATTAAATCAAAGCTTAAAAGATGAATAGTGCAACTTTAGAAATGTTGCAACTAAAAAAAACGGAGGTACTAAAATTTAAAGTGCCATAAAATATAACTTATAAACTTTAGAAAACATAAAAATAATTATTTTAAATAACAATTAATTATATTTTCTTTCTTTAATATATTTATTTAACTTAATTTTTCAATAAAAATACTAAAAATATTCACATAAAATATGAAATTAAATTCTTAAAATACATGAAAATATGAGGTATTATACACAATCATCAACACCTACCACCTACACCCCTTTCGCACCACCACCACTAGCTCGTAGCCCTTTTCGCACACTACCATCACCACCTATTGTTTTAAAATCACTACCACCAAAATCACCTCATCAATGTCAACATCAGCACCACCAAAACTACCACGAAGTCCCAAATCCACATAAAAACCCTTACAAAAATCATCAATTTAATTGAAATAAGCTAATTGAAGTTAGGTAGATGCTGGTCTCTCATGGTCATGGTGATGGTTAGTGGTTTCAACTAATGTTATAGTAGTTTTGCAGGAATTGATTGCTTAGTGGGGTGATTAATTACGATGGTTTATATAGGTTTGATTTGGGTTGGGGCTGTGGTCGATTGTTTTGGGGTGTGGGTTGGGGTCATGGGTTGTGGTTGGCCGTTTCGAGAGGGGTTTGTGGTGGTGGTTTTGGGTGGGTTGTGGCAGTGGTTATGGAAATAAGGGAAAAGCGAGGGAAAAGGGTAGGAGAATAGAAGTGAAGTTGTCAAACTAAAATTTCGACAGTCAACGCAAGAAAACGGCAAATGTAGTTTGCAAAAAAAATTATTTAAGATACCAATCCACAAGGAAATTATCATATGCTAACTCGCAAAAAAAAAATTTTAACTATGTCATTAGACAAATTTTCCTTTATGTATTTAAGATTGCTATGTGACATATCAAAAAATCACAATGATGCCAATCGAGTCCAAAATTTGCGATTTCACAATAGATAATATCTAGTAAATCATATACGGGTATGTATAAATAGGAAATCACATGACATTTTCGTAAATAAATAGAAACCTTTATTACCCCATTATCCCTTAAAATGCATATAAAAAGACGATTTTACCCCTAAACTTCTAACATATTAGCTTAAAATGCTATTATATTATGTAATTTTGTATATGAGAGACTCACAATGATTTACCTGTCATCCCTCCTCGACGTTACTCTAAGATTTGCGAACAATTAGGGTGAGACTTGTTACCGGCGGCAGATGTATCATCTCCTGCACCACAAAACAACCCTAACTAACTTCCCTTCCTTCATTTCCTTTCCTTTCTCTCTCTACCTCTCTTTACTTTCTCTCTCTAACCGTGGTCTTCCAATGACCACGTCTCCAATATGACCTCCATTCACCCAAACCTCCATTAATCATTTCATTAATTAAAAACAAAAAAAAAACCAATTTTTTCATGGCTAATTATTCATCTTCTTCCTTCATCAATCTCGTAAAATGATGAATCTTTTCAAAACCCCATCTCTGTATCATTTCTTAAGGGCGTATTCTCAACTGGGTCCCACTCATTTTCGGTTTTTTTCGTCAAAAAAATCTGAGGCTACCTCGATTTCCACCCTAAAAAACGCCGTCGTTTCGAGTGATTCCTTGGTAATGAAGGTATGTGAGATATTATCCGATGATCGTTGGAAAATGAGCTCAGAATTGATTAGGTTAGCCCCTAAATTAACCCCTAATATTGTTGAAAGAATAATTGATACTCATTTTGATATTAGGTCATTATTGCAATTTTTTTATTGGTTATCGTCGAATACGCCGTCGTATGATCATAGTTTAGGGTGTTATTTATCTATGTTAGATAGGATGGCTGCTGCGGTGGACCCCGGTGGTAATGCTGCCGTTGCGCATTTGATTGGTTTGGCTATTGATAATTGTAGTAATGTTGATGAGTTGATTAGGGTGTTGGATTGCTTTTTTGGTGTTAGAAGGAAAGGTGTTATGATTGGTTTGAGTAGTTATAATAGTTTGCTGATTGCATTGGGGAGGTTTGAAGCCGTTGGCGCGGCGTATAAGTTGTATAATGAGATGGTGGGTAGTGGGGTTAGGCCTAGTTTTGTGACATTGGGGAGTTTGATTAAGGTTTCTTGTAAGAAGGGGAAGTTGAAGGAGGCTGAGGTGTTTTTAGGGAGGGTTTATAGGTTTGGTATGTCGCCCGATGGGTATATGTATACTTCTTTGGTTGTTGGGTATTGTAGGTGCCAGGATTTAGGTAGGGCGTTTAGGGTGTTTGATAGGATGGTGAAGGAGGGGTGTAAGATGAATGCAACACCGTATAGTGCTTTGATTGGTGAGTTGTGTCATAAGGAGAGGTTTGTTGAGGCGTCGAGGTTGTTGTTGGCAATGGTTGAGAAAGGGATTGAACCTATGCAGTTTACTTACACTGTTCCGATTGTGAAGTTGTGTGAGATTGGTCGGGTTGAGGAAGCGTGTAGGATTGTTGGGGCAATGTTGAAGAGAGGTCTTTGTCCTAATGCTCATACGTATACTGCTCTTATAAGTGGGTTGTCTCGGGTAGGGAAGTTGGAGATTGCTATTGGGTTGTACAACAAAATGGTGAAAGAAAATGTGAGTCCGACTACTGTCACTTATAACGCATTGATTCATGAATTGTATGAGGGTGGGAGGATTGATCATGCTTTGAAGGTTTTTGATTGTATGGAAGCACTTGGGTGTTTGCGGGATGCTTGGACCTACAATGAAATGCTAATTGGGCTGTGTTCAAGAGGCTTGGTGCAAAAAGCAATGTTGCTTTTTGAGAATATGATTAAGGATGGTCCTTCACCTACTGTGATTACGTATAATATACTTATCTATAGCTACATTTTGCAAAATAATCTTGACAATGCTATGAGATTGTTTGGTATGATGAGGAGTAGTGGGTGTGACCCTGATGAATACACTTATACTCAATTGATAGATGGGTTTTGCAAAAGCAGCAAGTTGGAGCTAGCTTATTCTCTCTTTGATGAGATGACAGGGCGAGGCTTGGTCCCTAACAAATATACCTTTACTGCTTTAATAGATGGTCATTGCAAGACTGGACTGGTAGATGGAGCACTAGATTTACTTGGTAAGATGAAGGAATATGATTGCTGTCCTACAATTCAGACCTTTAATGCCGTTATAAATGGCTTAGTAAAAGAGAATAGACTTACAGAAGCGGAGATCATGGTCACCAGGATGTCTGAATATGGATTGTTACCTAATGTTGTCACCTACACTTCTTTGATTGATGGCACCTTTCGTAATGGTGGAACAGACCTTGCACTCAAAGTGTACCATGAAATGGAAAAGAATAAAAGTGTGCCGAATTTGCACACCTTTAATGTACTCATACATGGATTGTGCGAAGAAGGAAAAGCTGACCGTGCAGAAAATTTGTGTGAAGAAATGCAAAAGAAAGGGATCATCCCTGATGTGGTGACATTTACATCTCTTATCAATGGGTTTGTGATGATTAATAGGCTAGATCATGCTTTTTCGCTTTTCCAGAAGATGTTGAAGTCAAACTGCCAACCTAATTACTTAACTTTCACTGTGCTGTTGAAGGGCTTGCGTAAAGAACGCAGTTTGCTGGTGAATGAGGTTGAAGCTCAAGTTAATGGCTCTTGTGCTCTTCCTTCTGATGCTAACTTCAATGAATTTGAAGTAATTAGCCACTTATTAGTCAGACTATCTAACGTTGGTGTTGAACCTACGATCAGCATGTACAGCACCTTAGTCACTGGTTTATGTGAAATACGCAAATATTACGAGGTAGAACAATTGGTTAAGAGCATGCAAGAGAAAGATGTGCCTCTGAATAGTGAAATCTGCAATTCATTGTTGATAGCTTTTTGTAATACTTCAAGAGTAGAAACTGCTTTGAATACCTTAAATTCATTCTCAAGCAGTGAGATAGAGCTTCCACTATCTACTTATGGCTTGCTGATATCTACATTGTGTAAGCTGGATAAGCTGGATGAAGCTATGTTGCTGTTTAAGAGCGTTCTTGCGAAAAAATGGAACTCTGACGAGGTTGTTTGGACTGTGTTGATTGATAATTTACTAAGAGAAGGACAGTGGGATTCATGTGTAAAGCTCCTTCAAGCCATTAAGTCCTCTGATATCTCTGTCAGTCAATACACTTTTAATCTTTTGGCAGAAGAATTGTCAAAAGTGGATGAATCTAAAACTTATCTGTTTGATGACAAACTCTTAAGCATTAGAGGTAGTTCGCCAGGTTGAGATAACGCATTTTTGTTGAGCATTGCTGTTTGATTAGTCAAACGATGTTTTGGCAAGTGATAGTAATGGCCTAATGGGGATTGCAATATTTCACCAAAGTTTAACCTTCGCTGCTTCATTGCCTGTAAAAGGTGAGCTTACCAAATTCAAAATATGCTCAGTTTTATATTTCTCTTTGTGACTTGTGAATTACATACTTTGCTCTGCTCTTTTACCCTTTTCAACTTTTTTCTGTTTTTTGGGGAACATATGGTCACGTATGGTGGTTGACCTATTACAGATATCATGCAAGAAAAGGGCCATAATGGTTTTGAGTTGTGTTTTTCTCCATGTGGTTGGTTTAAAGAGGATGTAATTCTCGCTCTGCAGTTTGATTCTGAAGCCTTATATGTGAAAGCAAGCTTCACTCCCTTGTTGATCAGGAGAAAGTAGCAGCTGACCTTGAGAGATATCTTATGAGCCTGGCATTCAGAGAAGCAGCCTTTAACAAGGCTAAAAGATGCTTAAGTAAAGGTGGCTAAATCATCAGAAATGAGGCTTTGTGAAGGTAAGAGTTCTAGCTGAGATATAGTATGCATGAAACCTTTGAATTTTCTGGTTTTGATGCACATAAATTGTGAAACACCAGTGGAAAATTCCTCAGTTTTTGCTCATACATGAAGCAAATTTTATTCACTTGATATGGCATGTCATTAGGGTGTGGAGTAGATAGCAGGAGATATTATTTATGCTTATGCATCTTTAGCTGCAAGCATATGTGGTTGTTAGCCTTTATAAATCCGAGGAAGGTGCAAGGGGACTTATCACTAAGTGCTATATATTTCTAAATACACTTCCTCTTAGCGTGTAAATGCTGTCATATTTGATTGCCGGACGCTTTGTATAGTGGCTGTATGTACAAGTGATTTAGATTGAAACTTATGCTCTAATTTTCCTGTGCATGGTTTAAACTTGTTTCCTTGACTAAATTATTTAGACTAAAAGCACTTGGGAAGTTGGGAGGCCTTACAATGTTCGATTTTTCATACATGGGTATATCCTAGTGGTATGGTGGCTGTTAATCTTCGAGTTCTTATTCGCGCTAGTTTTAAGTATTACTCGGTCCCTTTTGAGGTTTCGTTTTGATTTTTTGTTCCTTTCCCCTTACTTTTAACTTGATTGTCCCTGCATCACAATTCACACCCCTGTCATAGCTGCATACTTGCTTGCAGCCAATCTGAAGGATAACAGCGACTACCCCGTCCCAAATCCCTCTCCCCCCTCCTCTGCCCTGTTATATTATTGTTTTTGTCCTGCATACAGCAGTTTCCAGAGCATTTCCGTTCTCCAAGTTTATTATACCCTTTACTTCATCAATCATCATCATGGCGTGTGTTAGTTTCAAACCTTTGTTATTCTTTTCCTTTTTTGCCATTTGTCTATAATTTTTATTATGCTCATTGTATGTATATTTTAATTGGAATCTACTTTACTATCCTTGTTTATTGATATAAATTATTAGTATCCAACCTAGTGATGAATATAATGTTAAGAGATATTTACTAATTAGTTAGGAGGTAAAAATTTTTGCAACACATACTAAGAGGTAAGAGATGGTTTCTTGTTGAAACTAAATCTCACTGTGAGTAAAAATGATGACCAGCTTGACTTGATTTATATATTATGCTGAATTTCATAGTATCTAAGCAAAACCTCCTATTATTTATGTAGTTCAAAAATGTTTAAAAATTTAAGTCAATATGTAGTATTATTTTGAAATGTATCTTTCCCCTGCACTAGTGCACGACGGAACATTATAGTTTAGCATGTTGACAAGCTGGAACCTTTGTAGGAGAAATATAGGGTGTGTTCTCTTTACCTTATAATATCAAATAAGTTACATTTAAGTTTAATAGAGTCGAATTTGTTCAGTGAGTGTAGCTTGATAACATTGATTAGGTTTTAAATTTAATTATATCCTGGCAAAATAATGAAAGATTCGATAGAATTGTGCCCAATTTCTTTGTATTCTGTGTGACTGCTGTTTGTTCTTTTTCTATGTAGTGATTGCAGGCAAAAAGTTTATATATCATAGCATTGATAGTGTTGCAAGCAAAGTGAGTTCAATTGTTTTAGAATCACAATTATGAAGCAACAATAAGGTTTAAGCTCCAAACAGGTCTAATTAGTAACGATTTTTGGTCTTATAATTTCCAGTCGAGTCTTATTAGGTCCAATAAGTTCAGTTTTTAAGTTGAAAATTACGCACTAATAGTTGGAACATTAACCATCAACCCTCTTTATCTCTTTGGTGAAGGAGATTGTATTAGTACTCATGTGTTGGATCTCGATTCCTTGATATGGACTTGGACACTTTGATATTTCATTTTGAGTCGATTATGAAAAGATTTTACAAAGTATTCATCTCAGACCCTTTGGACACATTTGAATGGTGTAGCCAAGAATTTTCATGTTGATTGAGTGTTTATGGGATACATAAAATTCACATAGATAGCAACCCTTGAACCAGAAGGTGTCTCACATAACACATTGTAAAGGACGTGCTCGTAGATGCAGTATACTAGTAATTGTGTCAAATTGATTGTTGAGCGAATGAGATTGCTTATTTGTTGCTGGCTCTGTTTGCCTTCTAATTTGAGATGCCTGTTCAGTGTAGATATGAAGTTATGCCTTTGATTATTTTGGTGCTATTTTGTTGCAGGCCTGCGCAATGTTGTCTATGACGCTGCAATTTCGTATTCAAAACCTTGAGAAAGTGAACAGACGAAGATTTTGTGACACTGATGAGCTATTTCCTTTTGTTGTATACGGAACCAGATAAGTACATAGTACGTTAGACACTGTTCTTTAAAAATTCATACCATTTTTGACCGATAGCAATATAATGCTATATACTTCCCTAAATAGGTAGTAATCTCGATTATTCATGACATGAATATTGTCTGTGCATTGTATTCAGTAATGCACAATATTATATCTGAAATAACAGTTATTTCGACATCACATCATGGAATAATGCTTGTTTTGGAATTGGATTGTCATTGATTTTTTGCTAACATTTGTATTAATGACACCAACTTAATGATTTTCTTAATTCACTTTCGTTACCTCTATTGAATGGTAATAAGTACTAGTTGTGACTGCAGTAAAAATCAGTAAGGAGGTATTGGGAAAATGGGGAGTAGATTTATTTACTACGTATAATGAAATCACATATGAACATTCAATCTTGTATCAAAAGATTATAACATTTTATCAAAAGCGACGTCGTCATCTTCATACATGATGTGTGATTCAATGTTGTTTCGTTTAGAAATTCTCTATACTTCTGCGATTCTATTCAACTTTACTGCATTTGATGTACGGCGTAGTTTCATACCTTCTATGGGACACTTAGTAGTTTCATACTTTCTATGGGATACTTTGCAACCTCATGTACTTTTTTCAGATTTAGGCTGTCACAAAGTCATAGGAGCTTGTTTGAATATATTTTATTATACGTAGTATTTTTTTTTTTTTTATTATCTTAATTTAACTTACGTAGTACTAATGCATTGACCCGTGGACTTCGACTTGCTTTGGGTGCACTTGTTATGAACATGATCAACCACTAATTGTGATAATATTGCTAATTAAGATCAGTTAATTGCAATCATGTTTAACAAGCTAATTGTTGATGACAAAAATTTAGGTTTAATATAACTGACATTAATAAAGTGATCACCTTTAATTTTTTTTTTTTTGCCATAAGTTGCCTTTTGGTTAGGGGTAACATGCTTTCAGTAATTTCTTATGTACTATAAGCTTATAATATGGAAATATCTATGATTCTATGATTGCCTAACATTTGTTGTTGTACGCTTGTCCCTATTTAATCTATTGAAGACCATTAGAGTATTAGACCACTAGGACGGGCTGGCTAACTAGGCTCCTTCTGATCATTGTCTTGTGGTGAAATCAATTGACTTTTTCCACCCTCTAACGTGAACTCAAAATTTGGTTCATAAATATTATAAGACGACTGAAATTGGAGCTTTAAATTTCTGTGGAAACTTTGGTTTTTTCCACATGCTCTTTCGCTTTATGCACGTTAGATAAAATATAATCACGTAGATATTCTTAAAGGAATGATAAAATTTAAACAGATTGAGGAATAAATTGGGGGTGTTTTTGTCTTTTCAATTTTTCAGCAAATATATTTTCCAATCCTCACCATACAATTTTCATGCTTTTTGGCAGAAAAATTGAAGTGACGAAAATAAAATCCCTGTTTTATTTTCATAACTTGGCTGTGAATCTCTGGTATACTATACATGTAGATCAACATATTCAAAACAATCAAAAGAGCGTTTGTACAACCCATTTGTATTATATAAGTTGTTACTAAGGAGCATCAAAATATACATGTGAATGATTGTAAAAGAGGAATTTCTGATATGAGATGTTTAAAGGAGGATATCACATAGCGTTTCTGTAAATATATGTAAAAATAGGGATTATATTGTTAGTGTATATGTTATCCTCCATTAAACATCATGTGGGAAATCCCTCATAGTAAAAGTCTAACAGCTCAACGCAATCAACAAAGGAGCAATTCCCCAATTGCTCAATTTCAAATAGCACAATTATAAAGAAAATGGTGTAATTAAAAAAATAATATTTTTTATGTGAATTCCATTATTCCTATTCCCTACCCTTTGAGTTATTTTGCTAAATAAGTCAATTCGGAATTAATCAACAAAGGGAGCATTTTTTTTTTTTTTGAATTGTGTAAGAACCGACTACGTCGAATGGAGACCCCAACCTAAAGGAGTCATTTGCAATTTCCATCTATGTCAAATGAATAAAACCTACTACGTAACACGGAGTAGATAGAATATGATGAGTGTGGCCTACATGGCTGAAATCTCGCCTCCATCTCATTTGCAATTTCCATAATTCCATCTATCTCTTCTCTAACTAACCACTTCTCATCCACCCATTTCAATTGCTCATTCCATCATCTTCTTTGATTCTTTAAATTGAGTTCAATTTGTAACATTTGAAAATAATCTAAAATTTTATTTCGATAAAAAGTAAAATTCGAGAAAGTTAAATAACAACTAAAGGAAAATCAAATAGAAAAAATACACACACAAAAGATAGATTTGAAATATTTGTAGGTACAAATCTCTAACGAAATGCATAAACGGATTAATATTAAAACAATTTCTCCATTTCATGTTATTCCTAACATACCATCTTCACACGTATATTAAGACTAAGATTCGAAGGCCTAAACAATTAAATTAATTGAATGATTTCAAAACAAGCAATTGATAAACTACAAGTTACTACTTAGGGCCTGTTTACTTTAGCTTAAAATCCGTTCAGTTCAGTTCAGTTCAGCTTCTTTCAGTTCAGTTCGGTTCCGTTCAGTTCAGTTCAACTCTTCCCTTATTTTGCTATTCATTAATCCTTCCTAAAAAACTTTCAATTCAGCTCCAATCAGTTCAGTTCAGCTATTTTCAGCTGAAGTAAAGAGGCCCTTACTAGTGCTAAAATTAATTTATTCATTTACTCCTTCAAATTTCTTCCTTAAAATGTATGCCAAGCTAGCACGTTGCGCGTAATATGAAATAAATGAACTATTCCATATGAGATTAATTACGGAAAAAAAAAAAAAACATTAAGTACGGAATATTAAAGTTTGAATTTAACAAAAATTAAATAAAAAAAATACAAAGATTCAATTGAATTACGTATTAAAGACCCAAAAGTTAGACCGATTTAAACCTTCCGACACTTTAGCTTAAGTGTACCTTTCCTTCCCTTTTTTCCCTCTCTCTCTTCTTTCTCTCACTTTTAGCTTCCACCAATCACCACCATCTAATCAAAACCTAAAATTCAATTAAAATTAAAACATTTTCCAACTACTTTTGTCATCTTCTTCTGTTTTAATTTCCCCCAATTTTTTTCATTCATTCTTCAACATTTTTCAGATTCAATTTCGTAAGTTTTTCACTTTCATCAAACTTTTAATTTGATTATTTTGTTAGTTCAATTTTGCACTTTCTATTTTAAGAATTTTATATTATAAATTTTGAATTTCGAGTTTTTTTGTTTATAATTGTGTTTTTTTTTTTTTTTTTTTTTAAATGTGAATGATTTCGTAATTATATGATATGATTGTTGAATTATTGTGTTATTATGTTGATTAATTCGATTTTGTTTGATTTGATTTTGTTGATTATGCAGGTTTATGGTTTAATTTGTTGAGTTTTTGTTGATTGGAAATTTGGAATTGTTTCTACCAATGCTTGGTTTAACGAGAGCGAGAACTCAGCCGCGAAACGGTAGATCTTTACCTCTTGGAGGTAGCTGTTTTCAATTTTAAGTCAATTTAGCTTAGTTTTATTGTTTTTCGAAATTAATGTGGCAGTTGAACTAAAATTTGTGTTGATTTTATGGAGTTGTGAACTGAAATATTTGGAGTTATGAATTCAGTTACTAATATTAATTCGTTAACTATAACAATTCTCCAATTCATTCCAATTGAAAATGAAAAAGAAAAGGGAGATTCATTTGTAGTAGGTATTATGGAATGTGTTATCTCCGTTTGTTTTAGTTGCGAACGATTTGACACAAGGTGTGAGTGGAGAAGTTCTAATTGTTGCTACCGAAAAGAAATGGAGGTAGTATTAGAAATGAACTTAAAGTTGATATCTTTTGTTTTGGAATGTTGGATCTACTAGGTGTAGCGGTTGCTAATATGTGTTTTGTGTCGTATGAATCGATAATCCATAAAAAAGGATTTATGTTACCATAGTTTAAGATATGCAATAGTTTTGAAAACCTTATTATGTTTCATGATATCCATTTAAGTTTGATCATATGTTATATGTGAACTCAATTTTTTTACCATCTATAATGGCTTTATATGGTATAATGGTCTATAATGGGTGAGTGAATGATACTGCATGATTATGAATGATAAGCTACACTGTACACACTATAATGCTGCATGATTATGAATGGCAAGTGCGTGATCGATCACAAGAAATAGTTGTGCTGGTACCTTCATGGGTTACTTAATGTTTATTTACGTCTAAATGCCACTTGGAACCAGTTTGTGTACACTGTACACCTTAGACTAAGGTTAAATTTCATTTGAAAGAAAACATTATATAGAGTAAGTAGTGTGAAAGGTAGTAAGTTATGAATTCAGTTGCTAATATCAATTCATTAAAATTCCTGAAATAATTGAAAAAAAGAGAAGAAAAGACTAGAAAAAGGTAGATGCGTATGTAGTAGGTAGCGTGAAATGTATTAGAAATTGGTTGAAAGTTAATATCCATCAATTTAGAATGCTGGATCTCGTTTTTGTTTCGGTTAGCTAGCTGTAGTGGTTGCTGCTATGTGTTTTGCATTGTGAATCGGTAGACGATAAAAAAAAGATCCACTTTACCATATATTAAGATATGAAATACTTTTTAAAACCTTATCATGACATCCATATGAGTCTGATCATATGTTATATGTGAACTCAATTACAACTGATTATGATGGCGTATACGGTATAATGGTTTGAAACGAGTAAGAGGAGGAAGTTGAATAATTATAAATAATAAATTACCATTATAGAATGACAAGTGCTAGATCGATGATACGAAATAGTTTTGCTGGTAATTTTCTTGCATGTCTCTGATTTCATATATATATATATATATATATATATATATATATATATATATAATATAGAATTTGATTTCCTGCCAAGCCTATATGATTCGTACATGTCATAGAAAAATTGATCATGTGTATATAAATTTTTTTCACCTGATATTCTATTAACTATATATTTGGTTTTTAGGTATGGACTATGCTGATCCAAAGCGGAAGGGAAATGCTATAGGTAAAATAGTTGTAGCTGCCTTGTTGATTGCATTTTGTCTAATCATGGTTAAGCAGTCTCCCACTTTTAGCAGCCCTAGCCAAGTAAGTATATTAGCCCAACTTGTTATATTTCATGCTTATACACAGATGCCTTGTTTTGAGAATTTATGGCTGACTTAGTGCTGTTGTTTGTCATGCTGCAATTACCAAAGTTCTGTTTTGTTATATCGACATAGTTCAGTTTCATGCATGAAGGAATTCTTGATGATTTCTGACTAATTTTAAGCTTTGAACTAGTTTTGTGGTCAATGAACATGATTCCGGCTTTCATCATGAAAATGATTGTAAACCGAGTCCATTTATTAGAATTTGTTGTACTTTCGTGAGTGGTCTGAAAGATCTATATTTTGAGCATGGATATGAATAAAAGTATCCAGCTATTGTAAGCTTTTCGTGAGTGATCCGACATTATTAGTGATAGCCTTGTGGATGCTTTATTAAAGGGGATTTGTGACTCTTTCAGTCCTTAATAATTTGGAAAGTAGAATCATAACCTTGTATTGCTCATATCATGCTTCGTAGTGCTTTAGTCTTTAACTGTTAGAATTTTCTTATTGAATTTACATTTTGCTACGAGTAGTATCCTGTCCGTCAATTTTGTTCAACTTCTTCTACTATGAAGATTTTCCAAATCTCACTGCATCATCACTGAGCCTCAACTGTAGCTACTTTTCTTTAACATATGTTAGTGATGGTGTTGTGTACTTTGACTTTGTATTATAGTATGTAATTTGTATCTCTTGGTATTAGTTGCACCTCAATTGTAGTTTCATTGTTGTTGATTTGTAATGCTTATGGGACTGGAAATCTGGAATTATACCCAGTTTCTCCTCAACCCCCATACAAATAAAACAGAAATAAATGAAGAAAAATAAAAAGAAATAATAATGAATTTGCAGCCTCTTCTTGGCTCAAGCGATCAACTTATACTTTGCATTTACAATTTGTTCTTATTGAATTCATGTTCCATTTCCATTCAGTTTTCCCGCCGTGAAATGGGCGTTACCCATGTCCTGGTAACCGGGGGTGCTGGATATATTGGCTCCCATGCAGCACTAAGACTTTTAAAAGACTCTTACCGTGTGACAATTGTGGTATCCTTTCTTTCCTATCATATGTTTCTGAATGATTCATTTTAGTTTATGAGGTTACTAAGAAAATGTCTTTAATATGCAGGACAATCTATCTCGTGGGAATCTGGCTGCTGTTAAGATTTTGCAACAAATGTTTTCGGAACCAGGAAGACTTCAGTTTGTGTATGCTGATCTGGGAGATGCTATAGCTGTATCCTTTTAGTAACAAGCCATGATTCACATGCCTTATGCCACTTTTGGGAATGCTTTTTTCTATTTTACCAAGGCATATGCTCTTCATATTGCTGAGTAATCTAGAAGATGCATATCAAGTACACACAAGATGTATGCCATTGTCCTAATTCCAGATCAGTACTGAATGGATTCTGCATAGCTTATCTGTTTATACAAAGCTTGCATGTTCAATCTTTTGAAGTTCTGAACTATCTGTTAAAAATATAAAAATAAAAAAAATCCATGGGCAACTATCAGTTCTCCTCAGTTTTAATTGTGCACTTAATTGTTTTCCACAAGAATTTTATTTGGATCCTTGGTGAATTTGGAGTACCTTTGCAGAGTTATTACAGTTGTCAACTGATCTATATTCTCTTCCTATCTGTTTCATAAACTTCTACACCCAAAAACAGCCAAAATGTTAAATTTTTTTCCTCCACATTTTTCCTTAATGTAAAATCAGGTAGATAAACTTTTCTCGGAAAATGCTTTTGATGCTGTGATACATTTTGCTGCAGTTGCTTATGTTGGAGAGAGCACTCTGGAACCTCTTAGGTAAGCCGTGTGCAGTTGTATTTAAATGTTCTTATGTAGTTTTTTTAAATTGTTGTTTAATCTTATTCCTACCCCCCTACCTCTAAGTTTGTTACGTTTATAATCTATGCACTATTCTTTTTAACAGAGTAACTTATTAATTCTTTCCAATCCTTTAAGGAAAAATGATCATATAAGTTTGATTGCTTCGTCTCATGAAGTGCGTTGATATTATCAAACTAGTATTAATTTTACTAATGTGTAATGAAAGAAATGAACCATGCACAATATGCATTGGTAAACGTAAACTTAACTAACTTTTAGAGATGGAGGGACATTTTTATAACTGGGACTATATTTTAGGAGTAACTGCAACTAGTATTACAACTCACTCGTACATTGTGCAAATGTGCTATACAACACCCTTATTCACCATTGAAATGTTTTAATTCCTATTTCAAAGCAATCGTGTTTGATTGGGGATAATTTATAAAGGCTCAATAACTGCTTAATGTGTGCACATATTAGTTTTGGTTTATCTTATATAAGTGGTTGTCTTAGACTCTTATAAGGTTTCTAATGTTTCTGTGGACTATCAATTTGGTGGTGATGTTCAGATATTATCACAATATTACCTCAAACACCTTGGGGGTGTTGAAGGCAATGGTAAAGCATCAAGTAAAGACGTTGATATATTCAAGTACATGTGCGACATATGGTGAGCCTGAAAAGATGCCCATAACCGAGGAAACTCCCCAGGTGAGAGCTTTTTGAATTTTTTTTGGGTGCATTTCTAGCTCTTTTACTTGTGACTTTTTGGTAAACTGCCATACCATGAAAAACAATGGAATTTTTGCTCAATTTTGATTTGTTGCTGGCTCAGGTTCCTATCAACCCATACGGTAAGGCCAAGAAGATGTCAGAAGATATCATTTTGGACCTCACTAAGCCAAACTCTGATATGGCAGTTATGATTTTAAGGTTAGTCCATCTATGAGCTGAAATGATGCAGGAGCAGTTGTCAAACATGATTTTCTTGACAATTCTTTGAATCTCGTAGACGTTCTTGGAACTTGTTAGTTCGGAAGTAGTTAGAATCGTTTTCAATGTCAAGGGGTAGTTAGTAGAAGAATTGACCTTGTTGGGTAGATAATTTTATTTATTTAATGACTTTAAAGTCAATCTAAAGTCTACAGTCTGTGATATGGTGTCCGGATTCTGTGAACTGAAGTTCATAGTAGGATACTATTGTAGGGATTAGGAAGTACAGTATTTTAAGCCTATGCTATAATAGTATAAGATGGCCTTTCTTATGCTAATAAAACAAAATTAAGATATCTGATTAATTTGGTATTTCTTTCTTTCTTTCTTTTTTTTTTTTTTTTTTTTTTTTTTTTTTTTCCTCACCTTGGTGTTTG
>PYUH01000490.1:2837114-2870242 GCA_016808085.1 Suaeda aralocaspica
TTTTTTTTTTTTTTTTTTTTTTTTTTTTTGAATACCTACACTTGGTTGTTGGCTTCATGTGCCCTTGCTAGTTGCAGCTATGAAGTTTATCAATTCTATTTTCCCAATGAACAGTCTTTTCCCACAAATTATCAACGCTGAAGTTTCCCAATGATCCAAGGTTTTATCTGCTACTAGTGAATTTTTATCAAAGGAATAATTTAGTTAGATCCTGCATTCAGCCTGGTTCTCTAGTGTTTACAGTTTATAGCATGTAATGCCCAATCCTGAAATCAGGTTCCACACTTTCCACTACCTACAAATCTCCTTTTGCAAGGAGGAAATGATGGAAATCAAGATTAATAGTCTTTTCTAAGGATGACCTTCAGTATAAAGAAAATACAAAAATGAGACTAATAAAAAGGTTTTTTAGTTTGCATCCCAGAAAGTGTTGTTAGTTTTTTTATTTGGTTCAAGATTTCCCATAAGAATTTCTTATATAGTTTCAGATGTGCATTTTATACTACCAATTTCAGATTATATTACAAGTCTTTCCTCGGCTTTCCACTATATTGCTTGTTATTTTGTTCTGTCTTAAGTACTACCTGCAACAATGTATTGGTCTACAAGTAGGCAATTATCATTCACCTCTATGGTTCTGTCTATAGCATAGAAGTTCAAGCCAATGTATCCATGTCTTATGGTATAGAAGTCTAGTTCATCTGTTGCTGTAGGTTTTGGATGGCTGCACTGGCTTAAAGCCTTTTTGTTCTGTCTGTTTGTGTGTTGCTTTCTAAATTGGCCCTTGTCTATATATTTTCAGATATTTTAATGTCATCGGTTCAGATCCTGAAGGAAGATTGGGGGAGGCTCCTAGACCTGAGTTGCGAGAGCATGGTCGGATTTCAGGTGCTTGCTTTGATGCAGCTCGTGGAATTATTCCTGGACTGAAGGTATGCTTTTATATCTTTCCATCATTTTTGCTGTCGTCATAATCCTATTTTTGCATCTGATTTATATCTTCTCATTCTGCATATTCTCCCTCTCTTTGCTCTATTATGTAGTTTACCCATATTTCATCATGTTAAGTTGGCTTTCGCATTACTTTAACCAGTGTTTTCTGTCAATCTTTTTCATTTTGTATTACTATTCATTTGTGCTTAAACTTCACATCATGGGACAGACACTAATATTCATATTTGAATATGAATCAATAAACTTATGTATCCTAATCTCAGCTTTCAGTGGGAGTAATTTTATTTGAGTGAAACTTCTTTTCTTGATGCCTCAATCCCAGTTTCCTATCAATGCTAATTGCTAAAGCCAATGGACTGGAGGATGCTTCTTTTTTTTTTTTTTTTCCATTTCTATTATAAAATCTTATTTGCAGTTCAGCCATACACTATTATGAGATACTGATTTTCAACACTGCAGGTAAGAGGAACAGATTACAAAACGCCAGATGGCACCTGTATACGAGATTACATTGATGTAACAGATCTGGTTGATGCTCATGTCAAAGCACTTGAAAAGGCAAAGCCTGGAAAGGTTGGAATCTACAATGTTGGCACAGGAAAAGGTAGTGTGGGAACGCTTTATATTCTCTTTTGAGCCTTTTTTGCCATAGATCTGAGCATGGACTGGTATGTAATGGGAGATACAAAATCGGCACAAGCTAGGGCTGAGTGGCTGTGCCATTGTCACCACCTTTTGGGAAATTGGTACAGATTCGTCATTGACGCCACCTTTTGGGAAATTGGCACAGATTCTATTCCTTGGCCCTTTCTATGCTCAGTTCTATTTCCCTGCCTTCTATTTTGTCGATTTCATTAGAAATTTAGAAGGCTAAATGGCCCTTTAAACTTGATATTAATTTGATGGAAACTTGCTTGAAAATGTTGTATTACCAGGTAGATCCGTTAAAGAATTTGTGAAGGCATGTAAGAAGGCTACCGGGGTGGACATCAAGGTTGATTATCTTCCTCGTCGCCCCGGTGATTACGCTGAAGTTTACAGTGACCCAGCAAAGATTAGGGAGGAGCTTAACTGGACAGCACAGCATACAGATCTCCAAGAGAGTTTGAAGATGGCATGGAGATGGCAGAAAGTTCATCAGAATGGCTATGGACCTGCACTAGGAATAGCAAAAGCTATTTAAGTGCGTTGCTCTGTTTTAGGATATCCAGTACCGATATAGACCTTGCCATCAGATGCATGACTCTTTGGTAGAGATCACATAGGAGAAGAGGATGATGAAATTCGAGGGTTATAGGTATTTTATTCATTGTTATTAGCTATTATTGTTAAATTTATGCTTGTTGAGTAGTATAGAGTTGTAAGGAGCAATAATTCATTTGATGTATATCTCTTCCAGATGTATAATTTAACAATAATTCTTTCCATTGAGAAGTTATCTAGTTTATGCATTAATTTTGGCCCATACTTGTTCTATAATTCTATTTATATACAACGTATTTATGTAAAAATGGAGAATTGCAAATTTATCATGTTTATAAATTCGTAAGTTTGAATATGCATATTCAGTAAAACATATTTAATCTATGCATATTAGTGCAAAATATGTTGTTAGGAGAAATGATTGATTGAGTTTTTTACACCTGCTTGTTTAAATTAAACCTATCAAAAAAGCTACTAAATTAAATAAGTTTTACCGTTTAACTAATTAGATATGATTTAAAATTAATTGAACTGAATATGAATAAAAAATTAATTGAATTAAAAAAAAAAAACTTACTGGAATTAACTAAACTCGAACACAGAACTATTTGAGTAGAATCGTATAATTAGAATTGAATTGACGGTGTTCGGTAAAATCTTAATTATCAAAATGATCCAGTTTGTCACCACGGGTTTGCAGTCAAAATTTTCTCTTTTGGTTTTTTTTACCCAATTTCCACATCCTTGCCAATTAAGTCGTCATTGCCACCCCTCCCCTTTCTTTCTCTTCCTTGGTTTTCTTTCTTTCACGTCCTTGCCATTATTTATTAGTCACTTACATATTATTTTGAGTGGATCCAGTGAAAGTTAAGATTATACCTAGTTAATCCAAAGCAGGAACTATTTTGAGCATGGAAACGCTCAAAAGTTAGAATTACTTCCATCAATTTTCACGATTTTTATTAATTTCCAATATTGAAGGGACCATTGTCTTAACAAATACAATTAAAAGAAACTGAGAGGTTTTGAAAGAGAAAGCAACAAATGAAATGAGATCAATTTTATTTATAATGTGTGTTTATAACCGATCTAATCTCTCGCTCCCAATGTAAATTTTTGAAGGGAGATCAACAATTGAAATGAGAGCAAATTAATTCCTCGTTAGCTGTCAGTGTAAACGCTGCCAAGTTTCTTTCTATTCTGCCACATTACTGTATTATGTACATATTAATAGCAAGACTTTTAAACACTGCCTTTCTAAGCTTTCAGTCTTTCAGATGCAATCGCTTGGCCATGTCCTTCAATGTCTTTGCAACCTGAAACATCAAACAAAAAACTGAAAAGCACAGTTGTTTCACAAAAAAAAAAAATAGCTTAGTACTTCTCGAGTATCTCAGTTATCACTTACCATAATCTTGAAATCTCTTGACAGTGATTGGATCGATTAAAGAATACAAGAAATAGTGACAACTTGAATCATTTTCAGAATGTCCAAAAAGACAAGAGGCTGCCAGGGAATTTTCTTGTATTTTCTCACCAACGTTGACAGTATCATAGAGCATAGATCCTTACACGGGAAGTTTGATAGTTGGATCAAAAGACAGAAATAATATCTGCTCACGGAATCTTTCCAAGATGTCAGCTGCCTCATAGTGGGAGTTCTTTCGAAGCTCTATTGACAAACAAATAGGAGAATTATTTTTCAATTTAGAAAACCAACGTTGCAAATGCAATGTATATAATAACAGCAATCCAGCATGTCACAAGAAATTGGTACATCTAAACCAAATGTTATCCTATGAGTCTATAAGCCAGCAAAATCACAGGATGTAAAGCGGCTTAAAAATTCCATAGCATGACCATCATGCAGTTCATGTTATTTCAAATAGATGTCGTATAAATTGAACTACTATTCCTCAAATGTTACCATACAACTACAAGCCTGCCTTACGGAACTAGGGGCATGCAACTAGACCTGGGCACAGGTGCATTTCATGTTAAACTATTTTATCGAGAACTACCAAGTCCTTACAAGGTTGGTGGTTACAAGATGGCTTGGCTCCAAATGAAAGAGGCCCAATACCCTAGAAGAGGTAGAGAATTGAAAATGGAGAAAATTGTGTTTTTCAACATAATCAGATAATTAAATAAAGCTTAGTTATTGAGTCTAAAGAAAAAGCAGGAGGTAGCATGAATTCCCCATAAAAACATGACAGCGTTGAAATAATTTATGACAGTATATAATGATAAATGAAATCAAAATTAGAATACTAAGAGAGTTGGTGCTATATTGATAAACTGCAGAAGCATATCGACTACTTTGACTCCTTCAGGACAATCTGTCAGTATCATTAAACATCTTTAACATATAAATCATCTATAGCATTCCTTGTCGAAGATTGTAAGAAGCTCAAATGTCATAAGCAATAAGCTATGTAAACATAACATCACATGACAAACACAGAGAGGAATACATACCAACATCACCCTCCAAATGTGTACCGCCTGTTTCTGTTCCATGAGCAAAATTCCAGCAGCGACATTGTTTCTGCGATGAACCTATGAAAAAGAACTCACAGCCAAAAACATGTTTGCAATAGCCTGTCTAAACCACTTCAACAGGCATAGTATCACCCTTATCCAAATTCAGTAAGTTGAGAACGGAATAAATATATCTGCTTTCAGGTTGCTGCAATTGTTTTGATGTAAAATTATATGCATGATTTTTAATCGCAATCCAACTACATCCAGCATCATTTTTCACTGCATTCTTCTTCATAGATTTCCTCACCCTGACTGCATCCTCCCACTGACCCCTCATCTCATATATACGACCTAACACCACATAAGCTAAGAATAACTGTGGCTCCAACTCCATGAGTTTCACTGCTACTTTCTCAGCAAGCTTCACATCTCCGTGAATTACAAATGCATGGAGCACCAGTTCCCAAATCATTGGCGTCGGATCATAAGGCATCCTTTCAATGATTTCCATCGCTTCATAGATCCTACCATCTTTACACAACAGGTCCACAAGGCATGCATAATGCTCAGAGCATGGTCTAAGACCATAGTACTCCTCCATTTTTGAAAATATAGCTATCCCTTCATCAACAAATTCGCCATAACTACAAGCTCTTAGAACTCCTGTTAGTGATATTTGATCTGGCAATGGGCCGCTTCTATGTAGTTCTTTAAAAGTATCGATCGCTTCAACTAATCTTCCATTAAGAGTAAAACCCATAATCATGGTATTCCAAGATATCAGATCTGGTTGAGCCATACTCAGAAAGATATGTATAGCACAATCAATTAATCCAAGTGTAGCATACATATGAACAAGTGAGCTACATACTATAAAATCCATTTCAAAACCTGATTTTATAACCAAAGAATGAATATGCGTTCCTTGTTCCACTTGCAAACCATAAATCGAGGCCAGAATACTGCTCAGGGTGAACTCAGTAGGCTTGATATCCTTCCTCAGCATAAGGACGAGAAGCTCAATAGCACTCTCACTAAAGTCCTGAGAAGTATAGCTTGAAATCATGGAATTACAAACTGCAGAATTCCATCTGTCAAGTTCTTTGAAGAGCTGAACTGAATACTCTAATCTGTTGCATTTTGAGAACAGATCAATAATGGCACTTGTAATAATGGAATTGCAAAGAAAGCCAGTCTTGATGCAGAAAGCAAAGATCTGCTTACCCTTTTCCAAGTTCCGCAAATTTGCGCAACAAGTGATTACTGCAGAACATGTGAACTCATCAGGAGAAAACCCAGATAATCTCATTGACGAAAACAGACTAAGTGCTAAATCACCGTATCCAGCTTTACAACATCCAATGATTAGTGAATTCCAAGAGATCAAGTCCAAGAACTCCATGCTTGAAAACACAGTAACAGCATAGTCAATCAGGTCAGTCTTACAGTACATATCAATCAAAGAGTTCCCCAACACAACGTTCGACCTGATCAAACCACTTCTAATCATCCTACCATGAAGCACCTTTCCCACAAGGCCATCAAACACCAAAGACACAACAATCGAGTAAGTATACCCACTCAGCCTTACTCCCATGTTGAGCATTTCCCGGAATCTTTCCCACACAAAAACACTATCTCCACTCGAAGCATACCACGAAAGTATAGTATTCCAACTCACAACATCTTTTTCGGGCATCCTTTCAAACAATGAATAAGCCTTCTTACTATGGCCACACTTCAACAACCCCTTTAAGCATATATTCCAAGATATACAATTCTTTCTTGTAATGTCTCTAAATGCTTTAACTATGTCATCGACGGAACGAAAGTCAGTATAAAGCTCGAGACATCGATTTCCAAGAAAAGTATGATTATTAAACCCAACTTTAATCAATTGCCCGTGAACCGCTTTCGAAAATTTCACTGACTTTAATGAGAAGCAATGGTCTAGTAATTGAGAGTAAAAGGTGAGTGTTCTTGGAACATAATGTAATTGTTTCACCAAAGGGTACATACAAAAAATCCCACTTCTTCAATTAAATAAACGTAGTTCCACTATCTTTAGGGGAAACCCCACTTTGTATATGAGTGCCAAATTGCCAATATGAACAAGAATATAGCAAAGATGTCAACTTTCTGGGGTTCCATAATAACCCAATTCAGTTTAAGTCCTGTACATAATAAAATATCATTTCATAAGACTAAAAATCAAATTTTTATCACTATTTTCTTCAAATTGCTATTCTAACAAATGCCTATAAAAAGATTGAAGTTTTTGCAAAATTGAAAATTTGTTCAATGCATAGTTATAATTGGTACTTTCAACAAAGTATCAAACAATTTGCTAATATGATATTCTAAAAAAATTGAGTAATTAAGCTATGTTTCACAAGAAAACAAGAGAAGAGAGAAAGAACAAAACTTACTTCAAATAACTATGGTTGATATTTTGGAGATGAAATGAACAATGGAAACATGGTATTTTGGGGATTGTTCTAAAGTTTTCCCTTGTTATTGATACCTTGTGCAATAAGACAGGAAGTTGGGGAATGGGGGGTTCGATTGTTCGAGCGTTTGTTTTACTGGAGTAATGTTTAAGTGCTGAAGGGCTCAAGGCTTGAGTCTTGACTGCACCACTTAGGTTTAGCTAGACTCATTGATTCCGGTAAACATATTGTGTTCGAAGCACGTTAGAAGGATGTTGTGAAATAACTACCTACCTCAAACCTCAAAAGATGTCCAGTTAAACAAAAATATGTTTAGATCAGCAAAAGTAAGTTCAGTTCCTGAAAAATAAGTTTCAATTTTTAATAAATTGTTAATGATTTCAGCAAAAATAAGTTCAGTTCAGTAAAAATAAGTTTAGTTCAGTAAAAATAAGTTTAGTTCAGTAAAAATAAGTTCAGATAAGTAAAAATAAGTTCAAATAAGCAAAAATAAGTTAACGAGAACAGGGTCTTAATGTTATACGAAAAATACTAAATGAGTCCAATCGAGTTGAATTTGGGTTGTTTGGGTTGGGTTGGAGGTTACTTGAGTATATTAAACCCTTAGGCTCTGTTCTGTTCACGGGATTACAATCCCGATCCATTCCATTTCAATCCATTCCATTCCATTCCCGGGTCATCCATTCCAATCCATTCTAATCCCGGTAATTCATTCTAATACATTCTAATCCCGGCAATCCATTCTAATCCCGACAATATATTCTTGAAAATTTAAATCTTAATTAAACTCTTGAAAATTTAAATCTTGACGACACAATAATGTTCATAACAAATTTGCTTTTTTTTTTTACTACATTTTTGTTACATAATAATTTACTGTAGATACAATATCCTTACAAGTAGATAAAGAAGTGCTTCAATTATCCTCGTATATTTCTTCCTCCTCTATATCATCATCATCTTGGAACCTCATACTTCCAGCACACACATCTTGCCATATTTTATCTGCAATATTTGCACGAATGTCTCGCATTAACATTGTTCGTGTCGGATTAGTGAAATCTAAATCAGCTACACGTTCAATATTTTGGGGACCATGAGAAATTGGAATCCCTAACTTGTCTAATCGAATGAAATTATGTAAAGTGCATGTTGCCACAATTATAGCCAATTGATACGTTTCTTCCATTTGTGGCATTATTCTCAAAATTTTCCACCTTTTTTTCAATACTCCAAAAATTCTTTCAAGTGCATTGCGTAATGATGAATGTCGGTAATTAAAATTCTCTAATTTTCCATCTGGAGGACCACCATTTTGAAATTCAGGAGTATGAAGTCTCACGCCTCTTTCAAGATATGGACTCAAGTATCCCGTAGTATTTGGATATCCAGAGTCCACAAGATAGTACTTGCCTGTTCATGCAATGAACAATGTCATTTCATTATCTTTTCACAACTATTTGACGATAAATTGATTGGAGCTAAACTGACCTGAATTGATTAGAGCCGAATCGAATCAAATTGAAATTAAGCTGAAATCAACAGACAATTTTTTTTATTTGGAAATAATAACAATAACAATAACAATAACAATAATAATAATAATAATAATAATAATAATAATAATTTCAATGTTAAAAAATAATTACCATTGTTACAAAATATTAATAACTAATGATAATAATAATCCCGACAATCCATTCTAATCCCTTCTAATCCCGGCAATCCGTTCTAATCCATTCTAATCCTGGCAATCCATTCTAATCCCGGCAATCCATTCTAATCCCGGCAATCCATTCTAATCCCATCCATTCCATTCCATTCTAGCCAAATCCCGTGAAGAGAACAGAGCCTTAGATTCTATATCATAGTTCCAACTATGCCACATAAGCATACCACTAACTTTTACCTTTTTTTTTTTTTAATATTTAGGCTCTTGTAAAACTCTGTTTTATTTTACACTTTATCCTCAGACTCTATCTCAGACTTGCACTTTTTCCTAAAATACATATATATGTATAAACTATTTTAATGCATTTCAAATAGTGTTAATAAAGAGTTCCAATGGCCCACAAGAGTCTTGGAGAAAGTTTTAGTTTCTCAAACTCAAACTCAAGCTAAGACTCTTTTCAATCTTGTACTACATTATCTAATAAGACTCATTGCAATCTTAATTTAATACTCTGGTTCAGCCTCCCAATAAACTTGCCCTAAGGGAGCTAGTCGAACAAAATATGATTCAAACCTAGTTATCATGTTGTGAATTATGGCGAGACAAAAAATAGTTTGCGGGAGGAAACAATTAAGTAATTAACATTGATATAAGTTAGGATGAAGCTTCATATTAGATGTGAAATGATTAAGACATAACGACGGTTCAAAGGGCGTGAGTGCGTCATGAATGAACTATGTCATTCTTAGAGTCACTTGACCCCTTGGTGCATTTGTCTCCTTCTTTCTCTCCCAAGACGTAGACACTATATTCTTTTTGTTGAGCTCAACCAAATTGAGAACTCTTATTTGGAATGTTGTGATACAGTATTCCAGCTAATGTTTACATGATTATCAAATATAATACTCCATAATCGGATTAAATTGAAATGAAATGAAAATAAATCAAACATTAATAATACTACATCAATAGCAAATTACTTGCTACATTAAGGTTTTTAACACTGGGTTCACAGTGTAATTTTAACTCATTATTTTTAATATCGTATACTTATGAAAAAACATAGTCACATAAGATCTTATTTGATTCGTCTCGATATATACTTTACAAATATATAATTTCTATATATAACTCAGGATATTTATTTTTGAAACGGTTTATTGGAAGATTTAAAAAAGTAAATGTAGCAAAAAAAAAAAAAAACAAAGAAGTAAATCTAAAATAAAAAGATTAGGTGATTCTATTAGCATTAGAAGAACCGAATCAAACCGAACCAAAATACCGAAATAAACGGGGGTAATTGTCCTTCAATTAACCGACTCATTTGTTATGTTATATTATGAATCATCAGTATAATAATCAAATAAACAATCCTCCATAAAAAAAAAAAAACCAAGGTTTTAACTATTTAGCACTTCGAGGTATCATCTCTCACTTCTCATACTCTCATTTGATCACGTAATTTTTTTTTCATCAATTATACTTTTTTTTAATTAATTTGATTTACCTCAAGGATCACCTGATTCTCTGTTATTGTCTTCTTTTTTTTGTAATTATTTATCAAATTTTCGCCTTTTTTTCACTTTAATTCAAACCTTTTTTTAAAGCAATTCTTATTTTTTTCCCTTTTTTTTTCGCTTAATTAGTAATCCTATTCTCTAATTTAATCGCAATTCAATTGTTAATTTATTTTTGTTTTTTTAAGGAATTTTTAGAAGCGTTGTAATAATATTATCATACTTGTCTGAATTTCAGGTATTTAAAAAAATTGAAATTGTTATTTTTCTGCAATTTTTTGTTTTTATTATATTCATATTTTTCTACATCAGATCATAGTTAATTATTATGCTAAATTTGTTGTTTATGATTTTATCAATGAATTATTTTTGATTAATACTTGATTTTGCATGTATTAGCTTTGATTTGATTTTGGGAATTAATTTATAGAAATTTGATACCTTTTTGCATAGATAAACATTAATTACTTTATGAATTGGAAATTCTTTGATCTTCATGTTATCATTTGGTGATAATTCCTTAGTTTTAATAATAAGTTCTTAGAATTCAATTCTAGTTTATTGTATATTGGCCCTAGTTTTACTTTGCAACCCTTTTTTTGATGATAGAAAATCATGATTTGTGTAAAGATGAGCTCCGGATTTTCGACCTGGTTGTTATATGTGTTATATTTTTCCATGTTGTTTTGGCTTAAAGGGTCCGTTTGGTAGGGTGTAAAACGTTTTGCCTAAAAACTGTTTTCTCATTTTATATTGTTTGGTTTGGAGTAAAATATTGAAATGGAAAACTTGGAGTGGAAAATGGTACAATTGAAAGACTTGATTTTCCATCCAACCAAATAATGAAAAATGCTTAAAATGTAAAATCGTTTTACATGCAACCAAACAATGGAAATTCTTTATGAAAATGAGTTTCCCAATGTAAAAAGCTTTTCATGGAAAGCTATTTTCATCCGAAAACGTTTTACACCCTACCAAACGGACCCTAAATTGAATTTGATTGATTGAATGAATTAGCCTTGCTTTTTTTGTACTATATGGGCTACAAAGATAATCTGCGACGTCGGTTAACGCTATTGTATTGATTGCAGAGGAATGCTTTGTTGCTCTAAGCTAATATAGGCTGATGGAAGAAACAAAGGATGGTTCTTTGAGCTCACAGTTGTTGGAAAACTTTTATGATTTTGATTATGTAGAGTTTGTGAAGAAACAATGCCCTTACGGTGTTGCTGGGACTTTGGCAGTCGGTGTGGTAATCCCGATATTGCTTTCCTTTTTATGGGTGAACAAGAGGAAGGTAAAACAAAGAGGAGTTCCCGTGGAAGTTGGTGGTGATCCTGGTTTGGCTATGCGTAATGGAAAATATAAGCAGCTCGTCGAGGTTCCTTGGAGCGGAGCCTCTACCGTGACTGCTTTGTTTGAGCAAGCATGCCAGAAGAATAAAGACCACAAGTTTCTTGGAACTAGAGAAGTAATTGATAAGGAGTTGATTCAAGCTAGTGATGGGAGGAGGTTTGAGAAGGTGCATTTAGGTGAATACAAATGGGAAATATACGGACAAGTTTTTGACCGTGCTTGTAATTTTGCCTCGGGACTTGTCAAGTTAGGTCATGATGTAGATACCCGTGTGGCCATATTCTCCGAAACAAGGGCTGAGTGGTTTATTGCATTGCAGGTTTGATTAGGAACCTGATAATTTTTAGTTGAAATAATCCTGTAGAAATTATAATAACACTTGTGCGTTCGTGTTTGTTTTCCAGGGATCCTTACGGCAGAATGTGACGGTCGTCACTATCTATGCATCTTTAGGTGAAGAGGCACTGATCTACTCCCTTAATGAGGTAAATTATCGAAAAGAAGTTACTATTTTTGGCCTTTCAAATTCACATGAAGATTAGTTGAAGATTTGATGAGGTATAATGTTATATATATTGCAATTTCCTATGATGGGTAATTAGGTGCATTATAATTTCTTCTATCAACTAGTTACATAGTTATAGACCTTGTTGTGCGTTGATTGTTTTTAATGATTTGTTAATAACTCATCTTCTTGATGCTATTCACAGACAGAGGTATCAACCTTGATATGCGATTGGAAGCAATTTAAAAAGGCAGCTTCCATTATTTCAAAACTGGAAACAGTTAAAAATATTATTTACTTTGAGGAAGATGGAGCTTCAAGTACTTCTGGCATCACTGATGGTATGGATAACATGAAAGTAGCATCTTTCAGCGAAGTTGAGAAACTTGGAAAGGACCATCCTTCGAGTCCAAGACTGCCAAAGAAGGATGATATTGCTGTTATTATGTATACAAGTGGAAGCACAGGGTTACCTAAGGTATGTGGCTATGTGCTACCCAAGCGATAGTCTATGGGAAACATGCCATCTTTAGAGTACTTGTGTTTTGCCCTTAACTTTTAAATTAAAAATTTACTTGGGTGGATATCACTTTATGAGACCTAGCTCAAAATTTTGCATGGTAAGATGTTTAGATGTTTATCATTGTTTGGCTAGAGGTTGATTTGTAGTATTTATATTTCTTCTACCCAAGAAATCTTGCTCATCTGTTTATATATGATTCTCGTGTTGGATGAACTCTATAAGTCGACTATAATTTGTTAAAGTATTGCTTGTTGTTACCTATTAAATATCATATACGATTTTTTGAATGGGAGTTGTAAGTTTCAATGGCATATTTCCATGCTTGATGACTTGTATGATTGTGCTATCTAATTTCTATGTTCGCAATTTGTCAAAATGGTTGTGTCTACCACTTATCCAATACAACTTATATCAGGGAGTTATGATGACTCATGGAAACATTGTAGCAACTGCTGCAGCTGTTATTACTGTGGTGCCTAATCTCGGAAGAGATGATGTATACTTGGCATATTTGCCTCTAGCCCATGTTTTGGAATTGGAAGCTGAGGTATTGATATGTTAGTCCTTTTTAAAATTTTTTTTTTAAATTTCTTTCCCTTATATTCTATTGTTAATAAATTTGAAGCTTAAAAATTGAATTGTATATCTAGACTGTGATGCTGGCTTCTGGTGCTGCAATTGGGTATGGCACAACATTGACATTGACTGATACCTCAAACAAAATAAAGAAAGGAACCAAGGGAGACGTGTCCGTGCTGCAGCCCACCCTCATGGCAGCAGTTCCAGCTATCATAGATCGTGTTCGTGATGGGGTTCTTAAAAAGGTTTACAATTCAATTCTCCAAATCAGTGCTATGAGATGATATTGTTACCGGGATCTTTTACTGAGAAGTTTGCTGTTTGCTTCAGGTTGAAGAAAAGGGAGGTTTTGTTAAACAGCTTTTCAATGTTGCATATAAACGTCGACTAACTGCAGTAGAAGGAAGTTGGTTTGGAGCATGGGGGTTTGAGAAATATATATGGGATGTGATGGTGTTTAAAAAAATTAAGTCTGTTCTTGGTGGGCGTATACGCTTTATGCTATGCGGTGGAGCCCCATTATCCGGAGAGTCACAGCGTTTTATTAATATCTGCATGGGGTAAGCTTTTTTTTTTTTTTTTTTTTTTTTTTAAATCAATTTACTATTGTTTCAAAGTATCTGTTATTCTTGATTTCTGTTTGGATGCTGAGATTGGACATTGTTAAGTACTTAAACACATCAAAAAAGTCATGACATAATTTATTCAGTTAACTTAAACTCTAGTAGATTAGTAGTACTGTTGCGCTAGTTATCTAGGCTTGCTACATAGGCTGCAAAACTAAATTTAAGCATCAGTATTGACTTGTTATTTGTTAACAAGGACCTTAGAGAGAGAATACCATTCTTCAAATTTTCTGTTTCTTTAGGAGAGGTTTGGAGAGAGCAGTGCATCCTTTCCTCTTTGTAAGCTGCACTGCTAGAAATAAATCAGTGTGGTAATTCCTCGAGGAGTCAAAATTAAAGGGGAAGAGATAGAGAGCTGGGAGAGAGAGAGAGAGAGAGAAGGGGCATGTCTCTTATTTGCTATTACCTACTCTTCAGTCACTGTATGTTTTTAACTGCCACTGTCACTGTCACCAATTCACCATAGTGGCTGTCACCACCACTATGTAATAAACTGTTCTTTTTTTGAGTGAAGAAATTGAGTGAAGGGACATATCTGTTCTTTTTTTTTTTCCATAACTCTTCAGCCACTGTATGTTTTTTATGGCTGCTATTCCCGTATTTCCTTGATAAGTCATCCCATTTGGGAGTGACCCAGCACAACAGTCAAACACCTCTAAAAAAAAAAGGAAACAGTCAAACATAAAATTACCATGGACAAATTTAGTCATGATGGTGCTCAATCTGTACATTAATGACTGAAAGCGTATATTAGTAGCCTTAAAGTGGATGATCTCTGTTGATTTGGTATCTGGTTGACTTTGTATGTGAATGGAGGGAGATATAAGTGATAGCAGAAGATTAAGGAAGGGCACAGGCATATAAAGGGGATGAATGAGGATAATCTTAGACCGTTTCTTATTTTTAGTTTTCTATTTCTATGCTATTAGAGTAATAAATTATGCTTGAATGAATTCAATCTGTAAAAAAATGTCATAGTGCATCTCAACTTTTCGTCGTGGGGTCAATTCTATAGATAAGTATCTGCTGTACAAGAAGGAAAAGTTATGAATAAAAGATCCAATGGGCATTTCATTGCTGTTAGGTTTCGAGGTCAATGCAATGGAACTGCTATTCAGTTACAGTCTGAAATCTGATTTATCTAAAGTCAGACACTTATCCCCATCTGCTATTCAGTTACAGTCTGAAATCTGATTTATCTAAAGTCAGACACTTATCCCCATCCATGTAAGACTGTTTTGTACTGTCAGAGATGAAGTTAGGATGTTGGTATCTGTAGGTAACAAGTTAAGTCATAAAGCAAAAGTTGATTAGTCTCCAATGTACCTTGTGTAGGGAAAAAGAACATCTTTTTGCTAGTTTTATAATTTTATTCATCTGAATTTTCTTGTTTTTGACATTTCTTAATTCTTATTGAATGCTTGTTTGGTAGGATTTTGTAAAACTTTTTGGGTAATTTAGTTTAGGGATTTTGCTTTGGCTTTGCGAGTCTTTCATGTTATTCATACTTGATCCTATCATCTGTCTCAGCCAACTACATTCATATTCTCCAGGGCACCTATTGGACAAGGATATGGTTTGACAGAGACTTGTGCAGGCGCAGCCTTTTCCGAATGGGATGATAATACTGTCGGACGTGTGGGTCCTCCTCTTCCGTGTTGCTACATCAAGGTATGCTACTTGCTATCACTCTTGAGCTAAAGAGGTGTAATTTTGCAAACCTATCTCTTTTGACATGTCATAATTTTCACGTGTAACATTTTACTTTTGCACAATAATGACATTTCTATGTGTGATAAATAGGGTTTTGTGTCATGAATAGCTTGTTACATGACTATGTGTAATGGGATGCCATGTTTATGTGTAACAAGTTAAGTTTGTAACAGAATCCATTGGATAAATAGGTTTAAGATATGTCTGTTACATGTTATTTGTTACAAGCTAAGTGTTGCATGTCTATGTGTGACGAAGATGCCATGGTTTTTTTAGTGAGAAGTCGTTGGGAACGAGTTTAATGGGCCCTTATTCCCAATTTCCCATTACATATTACCTAAAAAGTGCATATATTAGGGCTTGTGAATTTACTTTAACGACAACATATTACAATAAACTTGGGTGCATATGATGCTTTAGCTTTATGTAGTAATAGACCATTGATGTTGTTTGTCATTGTGGGTAATAATATGCGGAACATAGGTAAAGTGGGGAATTTTAAGAAATAATTATAGAAAAAGAAGGGGCTCCACCTTTTTTGAAGAAAAAAGATCGCAATATATAGAGGTTTTCAGGGAAGTTGAGGGATCTAATGAGCACAAAGTGGTCTTTTCACAAAAATCAAGCGGGTGAATGTTTGGTTAGGTGTCCAGTCGGGTACCAATTACCGTTGTAAATTAAGAGACGAGAACTAGGGTGATATAAACTTTCGATCGGACTTTGTATCAATAAACATTGCTTACAAAAATAATCAATTTGGTTTGATCTAACTAACGTTTTCAAATTCCATAATCCTAGTTACGTCAAAAATCTGTAATATGGACTACTTTTGATAAATATCTTTCAATATCGTTTGACCTTTATGGCTCAATTACCAAGTAGTCTTTATGTAAACAAAAATTTTGATTCACATCTTTGTCAATCATATAGGTATTAAGTTATTAACGGCCTATTGTTTTTCCCCAATAAAAAAAAATAAATGATTATAGGCTGGGTGAAATATGCAAATTAGGGGTAAAAATGTTCTTTAGTGGAATCAATCAAAAGTTAGTTTTCTGGTCTGTCCAAACAGGATCTATGATTTTTTTCTGGGGAAAGGCTTGGTGGTTAAGAGGAACAACCAATGCTATTTGCTTGCAAATATCTAATTATTTATGCTAATGTATTATGGTTGCACACATAAACAGTTTTTGAACACTTACATTCATAAGTTTCATTTATCTATTTTTCCCCCCTTCTCCACTGAGAATCTTCATTTTTGTTTTGCAGCTTGTTTCTTGGGAAGAAGGTGGATATACAGTATCAGACAAACCTATGCCTAGAGGCGAGATTGTAATTGGTGGGCACAGTGTAACAGTTGGTTATTTTAAAAATGAAGATAAAACTAAAGAAGAGTTCAAGGTACAATAATTAATCTAAATTCATGCTAGTGTCTGCTGCCAATAAATCGTCATACTAATTGATTCATATTTGTAGGTTGATGAAAACGGGATGCGTTGGTTTTATGCGGGTGATATTGGGCAATTTCACCCTGACGGATGCCTTGAAATCATTGACAGAAAGAAAGATATTGTAAAGCTTCAACATGGAGAATATATATCTCTTGGGAAGGTGGATTTGTGACTTTCATTTTTTTTTTTTTTGGTTTTTCCGTCTCTCTTCAAATGAAAAAAACCCATTTAATTGTGTTATCCATGTTAACTTAATTAATTTGTTCAATCAATCATCATTTTTGGTTCATGTCATAAGATGTGACTAAGTTTCACGTTGGCTGTCAGTGACCTACCACAACCCTCCTTTATCCAGGCTTGGGACTGGCAGTGGGACTGGAGGAGTTAACTTAGTTAATTTGTTGAATTCCATAAAAAAACCAAAATAATTGATTAAAAGGGTTAAGTTCTGTAAACTCTAATAATTTTAAAGGTTCAGGCCAGGTTGTTAGATCAGGGCAACTTGTGCCAACATTGTTTTCTTGTCTTCGTCATCATAAGAAATTAAGCAAATGCTAGGGAGACTGGACATATGCAGCCTTTTTCTTGATGTGTTATATGCATGAGCACTTAAAATTTTAACTTGTGCCAACATTGTTTTCTTGTCTTCGTTATCATAAGAAATTAAGCAAATGCTAGGGAGACTGGACATATGCAGCCTTTTTCTTGATGTGTTATATGCATGAGCACTTAAAATTTTTTTGGGATAGCAATAGTTCAAGATTCGGAAGGGGAGGAAAGAGGGGGTAAGAGGGAGGAATGAAATGGGACTATGGGAGAGAGACACACAAAAACGTTTAGTAAACTATGAATAAAAATTGCAGGTAGCTGAGTTGTTTTGGTCTAGTCCATTATAATGTAATGCCTAAAACAATGAGCCTTCCCACTTAATTGTAACTTCTAAATTCATCACTTTATCTGGATAATTGGGTATCGTCTTTGTTTTAATCCCCCATAAGATGAACATCTTGTGCTTAATTCAGCTGCAGGTCTTCCTTGTCTTCTATGGTAATCAGCAGTAGCTATGGTTGATGTCTTAGGATATAATAGGATTGTCGCTTCGTCTGACATTGTGTCCTATCCTGTGCCGATTAATATAAAGACTTACGCGATAAAGGCTCACTTCTCATAAATTGTTAAGCGTCTCTGTCCTTTGTGTTCATGGCCTCAGGGGTTTAGTGGGTGAAGCCATGATCAATTGTGTTCTTTTTGTTCTTTTTCAACCTGTATGCTGATCAAATACATCTGTGCGGCTTCGAAGATGAGCATGTAAATATGATATTGATGTTTATTCATGATTGCAGGTTGAGGCAGCCCTGACGTCATGCAAATATGTAGACAATATTATGGTATATGCAGATCCATACCATAGTAATTCTGTGGCTCTTGTTGTCCCTTCACAATCAGAGCTGGAGAGGTGGGCTCAAGAATCTGGCATTCAGTACAAAAGTTTTTCTGAGCTGTGTGAGAAGGCCGAAGTAATCAAGGAAGTCCAAGCATCTCTGTCAAAGGTTAGTTGTTGCCACTTGCCAAGAAAAAAAAAAGATCTTACTTTTACCTGGCTAAGTGAGATCCTTGATTATATTGTGTTAAGGGATTTTTTATATGGTACTATCGTAGAATTAGCTTTTCCACATGGTACCATTTCTTACATTTTCATTTCACATGATTCCACTATACTTTTGATGTATTCTCTACTTTAGTATTCCATCTAATTTGTTTTGCATTCTTCAATTAGAGTGCCATAAAAATTGTTTGATCAAAGTTTCAAGGGAATAATTAGGCTCTCAAGGGTCAAATACCCAAATTAGAGGTTAAAATTGGCCAAAAATGGTTTAAAACACCTCATTTTTTGCTTGCAAGAAACATGATCTGCATATTTCTATTTGTTTCACAGAAAAATTTGCTTAGTTAAGGTTTCAGGTGTCATTGATTCTATAGGGCCAATTTCGAAGTCAAAAATAGAAAAGGATCACAATTACCTTAAACCAACGTTTTATTTAATAGAATGTTATACTAGAGAATAAGTTGAACTCCAAAATACAATGGTGTCATGGGGAATAAATTTTAAGCAGTGGTATTATATACCCTTTTTTAAACCGAAAAATTAAAATAAAATGGGGCCAATCATTTATGATCTGGGGAATGTGCTGGAAATATAGTTACATGATGTAGAGAATCGGATATTCCATTTGTGGCATCTGAAAATGAAGCTGTTTCTCTAGGTTGTCTACCTATTCCTGGTTGTTCTTCTGCTTGAATAGATACAAGGCAGCACTCTGGAGATTAGTTTGACCATACGGTTCAAGAAAAATTAGGAATTTGAATATTTGCAACTGCAATCTTCTGGCCTTCTCAGTGAAGGGTAGGAAAAATTATTTGGATTACTGTCGTCGTAGGCCTACTAACTTCTATTAGTCAAATCAGAAGGAAATGTTAGCTTCCTATTAATATCCCATCTGAAAAAAGATTGCGTTTTGCCTAATGGGTTATTGCTGGTATGACAGTTATGGCTTGTTAAACAGCATATCTTCTGTCAAATTCTTGATAAATAGTAATTCAAGTATCCAACTATCCTCCTGCAATAACATCACTACCAATAATGAAGTCTTTGTCTCGAAATGCCTAATAAGATCCTACATGAGTACATGTTACAAATTATAACATTCTCTGTAGGTATGCCTTTCCACTCAAAAGCCTCATCTTTGTTTAGTTTAGAAATTAGCTGCATAAATATGGTAGTGTAATCCCTCCAAGGTATATGAATGCGCCTTTTCTTGCTAAGTCTAGTGATTTTCTTCCTCTCTTTCCCAATATTTCTGAACTTCCTTTTTCTATCCACTTCCTATATTTAGATTTTATATGGAGTAAATTTTGTGAATCGTCATGCAAACCTGTTTCTCGTTGATGAAATGCATAAAAATTTGCTTCTATGTACAGGTTGGCAAGGATGCAAGACTGGACAAGTTCGAAATTCCAGCAAAAATCAAGTTGTTATCAGATCCATGGACACCGGACTCTGGATTAGTCACAGCTGCCCTGAAATTGAAGAGGGAGCAGATTAAAAACAAATTTAAAGATGACCTCAATAAACTATACGAATGATGGAGAAAAAAATATCTATATCTTAACGCAAGCCCCATATTTTGGCCAATTTTTACTGGTTTATTTCTATTGTAGTCTTTAAGTTAAACCTTCGCAGATACTTTACCAAAGGTTTTTTGTTATCTTTTGCGGTTTTTTTTTTTTTTTGTTTTTGTTTTTTTGTGTTTTTTTTTTTTTTNTTTTTTTTTTTTTTTTTTTTTTTTTGAAACTGTAACCTATGGTGTATTCATAATTGAAGATCAGATGCTTCCTCTAATTTTAGTTATAATGCAGAAGGTTTGTGACTTGGTTGTGAGAACTAAAAATTGTACTCTCTTCAGCTTATAATATAGTGGTTTTGAAATAATCTTTCTTTTCTAAGTACTCCGTAACAAATATATACTTTCTCCGTTACATTTTAATTGTAACATTTGAGGTTGCACGTTTTCCAAGACAAAATTTTTTAAGTATGATTAACAAAAGATAAGGGCAAGTACTTAATGGGTTATTAAGGAATATTAAAAAATAAAAAAATGGACCACTACCACCACCTACACCATCAAAACCACCAACCACCGATCTCTTCACCACCAACTACCCAAAATCCAACGCAACCACCTAAACCACCAACAACCGATCTCTTCACCACCAACTACCCAAAATTGAAACTACCAACCATCGAAACCACCAACCTATCGAAACCAACCACCAACCCACCGAAACCAACCACCGACCTACCGAAACCAACCACCAACAAATCTCAACCACTATGATCTGTCGATTCCACCGAAACCAACCACCATCAAATCCATCCAAGACCACTTAAACTACCACCAAAGTAAATAACCATAACAAAACCAAGGCAAATGAAAGAAAAATCAAAAGAAGATGGTGGTGGTGGGTTTCGAAAGAAGACAAAGATGATGATGGTAGTGGTTTGGTCGAACATGGTGGTGTCAACGGCTTAGGTCGAAGGCCGGATAGGGTTTTGGTGGGTGATTGAAGAGAGTGGGCTTAGCTCGAAGGTCGAGGGCTTCGGTGGTTTTCGCGGTTAGACTTAAATTTGAGGTGGTGGTAGTGGTCTGTGGTCTGGAGGTGTTGGAGAAGTGGTTTGGTGGTCTAGAGATGGAGGTTGTGCTTTTGGAGTGATGGGTGAAGAGAGAGAAATAGAAGGGGTGGTGATGATACTTAGAGAGGAGAGAGAAGTAGAAGGGGTGGTGATGGTGGTGGTCATTAATAAGATTATGAAGATAGTTAATTAATGATTTTTGGGTGATGGTGAGTTAAACTTAATTNCCAAACGTAATTAGAATGTTATAATTGAGGGTGTTTTTGGAATTTCAATTGAAAAAACTTACCAAAATAGGAAAGAAATGAAGTGTTGCATTTAATTTGTAACATCCCGAAATGGAAAGCGTTGTATTTAAAAAATAACGGAGGTAGTATATTTTACTTGTTTTGTAAGTATATACTGTAGTATCTTTATTCTTGAGTGATAAATGCCTAAATGGTGTCTTTTATTGCAGTGTCAAAATTTTGAGATTGTTATGCTACTTATGTGTCAAGATATGGTAGAAAGCATGGCGTGCTCCTAGCTTGATATCTAAATAGAGTGTTTAAGAGCAACAAAGCACGGAAACATTTAGGATCAACATTTTGTAAATTCGGACACTCGAAAATACCTGCAAAACCCTTTAGAAACATAATTTAAAATTTAGAAACAGTTTTCATAAAAAAAATCGTTGTGTGATATTAAATGAAGCGTTTTGATAACTTTGTGACTTGTATACAACTGTATCCTAATGTTCACAAGGTGAGTACCCAATTTATTACCCTCACATGACTCAGCTCACTTGCCTAATTCTTTTTTCCTAGATTTATTCAATAACATTAAAAAAAAGGGTATTCCGTACTCTCCCGATACCGTGTTAATATCTTTAGCCGATTTGAATTGTTTAGGGTCATACCTTGATTTGAGGATCAACATGCAAATTTTCACGCCAATATTTCTCGGGTTGTTAGAACCTTTGAAAAATATGACTTGTAGTCTTTGGTTTCAGCTTTTGAAGGGTTTTCCGAGGCTTTGTCTTGTTCTCTCCTCAAATTTTGATTCACTTTATCTCTTATTTTTTATGACCTTGGTATGACCATCAATCGTTTTTAGCCGATAAAAAATTGTTATTTTTTTTTCTTTAGACGGTTCACAAAAAACGATACACTTGTCCTTTTGTTACCTCATGACCTTCTAATGACTTTTTTGAACTCCGACAAGTTGTCCGAGGCAGTGAAACAAGGAAGGTGGGCCGGACCCCCGAACCCCGACCTGGTCCGCTCCGTTCTGAATCGCGATCCGAACATGATTCAAACGCGACCCAGAAACGTTCTGATCCTTTAGTCCCATGACCACGCCCATATTTTGGTTCTTCAATCGCAGCGGTTTGAGAAGAATTTTTCTGTCGGAAAAGAAAGGGGGAGATAGTAAAAAGGATGGTCAATGGAGAGGAATAGAGGATATCAAAGGCGTTCCAACTTTCTCGAGTTTTCTTCCTTTCTATTTTCTTTTTATTGGGAAACAACATGTCGCTTTAATTGTTTACTCGTATTGAAAGTTACGAAGTACAGTACAACTATACACAATTCACCTTTTAAAAAAAAAATCTTACTTTTAACTTTTTGATTATTACCCTTCAGTAATATTTCATGGGCCTTTAATAAAATAATAAATAATAATGTGTATACTATTTTATTTTTTTACAAATATTTTAATAATATGTGTTCATATTTAATTATATATTATAGTACCAACCGTTCCCGATTCACTAAGGGGTAGCGTTTCGCGTATCCGTCTCCATACCCCGTTTCGAAACGAATCCCGTACCTTGTAACATTGGTCCGAGGGCCCTCTTTTGACCCTCGGACGCTATGTAAATTTTTTTGACTAAGACCCAGATCCTCTGAAAACTGTAAATGTCTATATTTTCAGCTTTCGACGGTGCCAGTCTCGATGTGGCTTGTTTTCACTCATTCAACTTCTTTAAATTCTTGTCGTCTTCCCTCATTGTACAATTTTCAAAAAATGACACACTTGTATAATAGTATTTTTGGTCTATACTTGACTTATAACCTTTCAAACCTCGAAAAGCTACTCAACGACCCTCTTTTGACTATAGGGGCACATTGCAAAATTTTGGCAATTTTTTTTAGAACCCCGAAAAATGTGAATTATGAGTCATTGTCTTCGAATTTCGGAAATTTATTTTCCGGGACCCCAAAACCCAAGAAAATTGTCAATTATATGGCCTTTTATTTTGCCTCCAAAGGGCCGTCTCAGAACCGTCTTGTTTTCACCTTGGTTTTTAACCACGTGTTCAGAGTCACCACATGACTCCCACCCACGATCGGTTTCGTCCGTTAAAAATTTATTACCATCCTTCTTTCGAGATATTTCAGAAGATGTGAACAATAACTTTTTCACACCTTGTAAAATTTTCGGAAGTTTTTTTTTTTTTAATTTTTGATTTTTTTTTTTCGGGACCTCGGGTCCTACAAAACAGTGAATTAGGGAAATACCTAATAAAAATTAGTAAGTTCAAGGATAAAACCATGAATCTTAAAAATCATACAAGGTGAAGGTACTACTTAGAAAATGCAAAACTAAAGGGGTAATTAGAATAACCCAATGTTCTTTTATGTCAAAAAAAATTGAAAAAAAAAAAACAAAAAAAATAAAAAAGCTTAAAAAGGTTGCCTTGCATACATTACATTGAAAAATGAGGATGAGCTACAAAACGCTCGCTTCTCAATCTACACAACATGATGAAGGATGTGTAATGATGGTAAATTCACCCAACCTCTGATGACAATCATTTGTACGATAAGGCGCAGAGAAAATACACCAGCTGAGACTCAGTCTTGCAAAAATTGTTTTCCTTGCAAATAAGCCACTGAGAAATGCAGCCTTCTAGGCATGGTTTGATAATCTTAGAACATTTGGGGCAGTAAATGATAGAATTCCTGATGTCAGTTTACTAGCCTCAATCAGACTTCAGCGTACTTTCAAGTGAAACAGGCATTGTTGTTGGGGGCGGCCGCAGGAAGAGGTACAAGGCAGGACCCAAGAAAGGGATTATTGATAGAGGCAGAAGCCAGGATGTCTTGTCATAGCTGTGTAATGCAAACATCACAAAGTTTGGCATTAAAACCAACCACGAGATATTTAGTCATACACTCTTATAATCAAAATATTGCTAATGAGCAAATCAATTGAAACTGCGAGATAATCTTACCATTTTCGTGAGGTCATATCATTGTAGACCCAGAAAGGTGCAAACGCGGATAGAAGAGTAAAATCAAGGCAAGTTGCATGGACCTGAGACAGCAAAAGAGAGAATAAAAAAAATAAAAATAATAATAACTTAATTAGAATCATTTTATGCATTATGATTAATGAGTATGGAATATGTTAGAATACAATCTTGAATCACAACAACCGATTGGAATGTGAACAGTGTTCGAAGCCTACTCACTGAATTGAGAACTTAGAAATTACAACTATTAGATAAGATTTCCCTTTGGGGTGAAACAAGCTATGGAAGAGGATTTTACACACCCTCGAGAATCGAGATCCCTTCCAAATGACACCTAACAATATCCCTTCAGCAAAGTCTTCTCTATTTCTTTACCATTTGTGAAACACAGAAGACAACTCCGTTCTTTTATAGCCTCATGTTTATAATTCCCATTCAAATTATGATTTTTATGATGGACATCTTCCTTGACGGATAAGTCAAGATATTTGGGATTTCCTAAATCCCAACCCCGCATATATTCGGCGTTAATAACTGATCAAGTAAAAGATGTTTAAAAAGCAGTTTAAGACGTAGAAAAGCAGGGAAAACCATTAATGACAGCAAAACTTACAAACTTGCTTTCTCTGAAGTACTGAAAAAACTCCTTCCAATCACCTTGTGCCAAGCCTGCATACACTATAAGGCCTAGTCCTACAGCAGTCAATAACTGACAAACAGCAATGTTAATCAGTTTCTTTTACAGAATTATTCAAATGGAAGAGGCAAAGAAGATATATTACAGCGATTCAGGCTATATGAGCATAAGTTTAACTTTGAGAGTTTATAGTGGAGGTTAGAATTAAGAAATTGGGAATATACAAAATGCTAAGATGTATTTCAGTACCATGAAATGCTCTACAGGTATTCATGGCAGCTTCTTCCACAACGAAGTTAACTTCTAGTACCCGATGACTTGCTGCGCAACTCATGGATTTAAACTAAAAAACTATGCATATCGTCATACATCATTCCTTGTAAGTTGTAACAGACTGCACTAGGTGATAAGTTGTTACCATGGGGTTGGGAGGGTAACAAACTAACAATAGATGGTAATGGTTACCAGTAGGCCTTAGTCATCAGATAATGGTGTGCCGTGTGCTACCTAGCTCTCAATTTTAATTAAACAATAGATAATAGAAACGCATATTGATTCCATTTTTCCAACACTTGTCCATTAGTTTCATGGATAGCGATAACAATTCACCAGCGATTAATTCAGAAATCAGAATTCTTAGCTACCCCTCCCTACCTGTATGCTTCATAACTCTGAATTCTATAATATGGGACATGAGCAACCCAAAGACGGGCTAAATTATAAATTTAAATTGAAGAACTTTATTGTTGAGCTATCAGCCTGTACTAAATTCTTTATCTACGCAAATCAATTCTTACCCCAGCTGTTAGCTTTGATTCCAAGAAATTCAGAGGCCAGCTACTTAGTTCACCTTCTTTAACTGAAGGTGGTGGAGGTCTCCAAATAATAAAATAGGGAAGAAGAGCATAAGCACCTCCGAAAAAAGAAAGGGTGACGAACGGCCAAACAGGAGAAATACTTTTTGAGCTGCAGAATTAGAAACACTACAATTCAGGAGAAACAAAAGAGGCTGTTTATTAAGATACAGAATAATATATTGAGAATTGCTAAACCAACAACATGTTGGAGGTTTAAATACTACCTTCTAGCAGACGGAATGAGTAGCATGCTGTAAACAACTGGCCACAATCCCATAATGTACCAAAGCGACACAAGAACACGATTCATCTCAAATCCATCATCTCCAATCAAGTTGGAGAGCTTCTTCAAGAAGTACATGTCCCTCGACTGCAGTCAATAGAGGGCAAATCATTAGTATAATGTGACTCTATATTACACGGACTCAGTATATTCACAATCTCAACTTAAGTCCTTTGTCAAATGAACCTAACAGCATAAGTATAGACACTTGGATTCTTTGACGTAGGTTAGAAGCATAAACTAGTTCTAGAATAGGGCAATCCAACATGTGCACATGCAGCAAGTGAGTTCAAATCTTATATCCCATTTTCCATGATCAACATTTGTGCCTTTTCCGTCAGAGTTCATACTGCTATTAAGACTCTAACAGCCCGTTTGGTAATTTGTACTAAAAGGTGGTAATGAGGAAGAATTTTGTAGGTATTCTTACAAGAAAACTATAAGATGACAATGTTTATGGGAATGCAACCCCCATCCCAAACCACATGATTGTCTGCGTAATTTTAGTTATTTACATTGTCTCCCAATAGCATCTTTCAAACCGATGGCTATGAGAACTACACAAAGGAATAAGGAATTAAGGATACTTCATACTTGGTAGTAGAGTAGCATTTCCATGGATCCTATCAAATTCAATGGAAAACTCATTCCCATTAACCCCTTTTAGTTATGGTTACCAAACAGGTTGTGATGGTCACCACTTGCCAATTTAAAAAAACTACGGAGTATAAAACGAGGCAATCAATATAAATGGCGCTCAAGTGTTACATTGGAATATCCATATTAAAATCCACGTGTATGACCTTGATACTACTAATAAGCTTATAAACTTGTAGTCGAGTCCATATAATCAAGCCAATAAATCAAATACTGGAATGTTCCATACAACAATCCACAAATCAAATACTGCCTCCGCCACAAAATAATTGCCACAAGGATGTATTATTTTTTCGAGTATTAAAATAATAGTTTGTTGCAACTATTTTGTTACGGATGTAGTACAAGAATTTTCCAATCAAACAAACCATGCACATATCATTACCAATACACATAAGCATATAGTTTTATCTATATAATGGACCATATCTTATACTAAATTTACACTGTAATTCAGTAAAAACACAAAAATCATATTAATAGACTAATTCTTAAACATGTTTAACAGCCAAAAGAAGTAAATTTTCAGCACAATTAACCAATCAACTAAAAACACAAATTATACTTTTCAAAAATTAAACAAAAAATTATAAAAGTTAGCAAATTTAATTACACTTACTGGGGTTTGATTAGGAGATAAATTAAAAACATAATACATAAGAGCAGCCCAAAAGAAGAACAGCAAAATTGAGGTAGTCCAATCTCCATTATCATTATCATTATTATTGTTATCATCACTAAAATTCTGTTCTTCCAAAATTGGGTTTTCATCAGAATTTGAGGTGAAACAAATTTGGGTATTCCATTTCTTTTGAATTAGAGAAATGGGTTTATCCCTAAATTTGGTTAAATTGAGAAAATTTGAAGGTTTTGGAAGAAGAAATGATGAGTTTTTGAGGTGGGGTTTAGGATGAAGAAGAGGGTTTAAAGGGATGAAATTGCAAGAGGTGAGGTTTGTGCTTGCTATCATTTTTGCTGCATTTGCTTTCAATTTTTTAGTTATCTCTTCCTATTTTCTTCCTTGGCTTTTATTTATGATTAGTTTGATTTGTTATTCATTTTATTTTATGTTTTAATTCCGAAAGAAAATTGTTTAACATTTTTGTGTACAAAGTAAAATTATAGATGTAAAAAAAAGCGCTACAACACATAATTTGAAGTTGATGAGGTCGGAAGTTTGATGCAATTGATGTCATGAACTTAACATAAGGTGCAACGAATAACATGAAAAAACTTAAATAAAAAAATGTATAGTGTAGACATAAATTTTGAATTGAAGTCAATTGTTTGCACCTAATCTTATAATTCGTGGTGTATGATGATGTATATTGTATAATACATCCGATCTTGGTCAATGTTGTATAGTGCACTCGAACTACACTTATCGATGCCCATTTGTCAAGGGTAGTTCTTAGTTTATAACTATGAGAAGCCAAATTTGTTACTTATAATGACATCAAAAATGGAGGCTGTATTTTTCATAATATGGACAAAAAAAGTGACATTAAACAAACATCATTTTTGTTCGTATTTACAATAATGCCACCGTGAGAAACCAATTAAAAGCCCGAAATCCCTTGGCACAAAATCATATTTACATAAGGTGCAATTGATGTCATGAGCTTAACATAAGGTGATAATGTGTAACACATAACATGAAAAAGTTAAAATAAAAAAAAGGTATTAGCGTAGACATAAATTTTGAGCTAATATCAATTTTTTGCACCTAAGCTTACAATTCGTGGTGTATGATGTTGTATAATGCACCCAATCTTGGTAAGAAGAAACCTTAATGCCTGAATCCGGTGTTGTCCTCATTTTTCTGGCGTTGACCCACCCTTTTTTTTCTTTTAGCACTCTTAACTGATATATGCACTCTCTCAAATCCCAAATTAAAACCAAACTTTTGAGCTCCTTAATTCCTCTCTCTTACTCTGCTTCAAAACCTCTTTGTTAGTTTTTGCATTCAATTCACTATACATGCACTGTTATTAAGGTAAATTTAATTTTTTTTCATCTAACATTTGGAAATTCATTGATTGATTTGTTCATCACTCAAAAAAGCTCATAGTTTTTACTTTTTTCTGCAAACACAATGTAAAACAATGGTGGGTAATTAGTGGAGGGGTTAATTTCTATGAAAATTATAAATTCGGGAAATTAAAAAACTAATAAAGGTTGAAGCTTCCACAACCTTGCAACAATGGAAGACAAAGAAAGAAAGAAAATTGCAGCTTCCACAACGGTGCCAATGGAAGATAATGGGGAAAAAATTGAAAAAAGAAAGAAGGGAAAAATGGAGGGTTAAAATATTTAATGAGGGATAAAATAGAGGAAAATTAGGGAAAAGTAAGGAGGGAAAAACTGGAGGGAAAATGAGAAAAAGCAAAAGAGTGCAAATAAGGGAAAAGGGTGGGTCAACTCCGGAAAAACGAGGTCAGCACTGGATTCAGGCATTAAGGTTTCTTCTGGCCAAAAAATTTAGTTTAAGGTTTCTTTTGGCAAAAAAAAGTTTTTAAAAGGTTTCATCCGGTAATTTTTCCATATAAAAAAAAGCGCTACAATACACAATTTGAAGTTGATGAGGTCGGACGTTCGATGCAGTTGATGTCATGAACTGAACATAAGGTGCAATGAATAACATGAAAAAACTTAAATAAAAAAATGTATAGTGTAGACATAAATTTTGAGTTGATGTCAATTGTTTGCACCTAATCTTATAATTCGTGGTGTATGATGATGTATATTGTATAATACATCCGATCTTGGTCAATGTTGTATAGTGCACTCGAACTACACTTATCGATGCCCATTTGTCAAGGGTAGTTCTTAGTTTATAACTATGAGAAGCCAAATTTATTACTTATAATGACATCAAAAATGAAGGCTGCATTTTCCATAATATGGACAAAAAAAGTGACATTAAACAAACATCATTTTTGTTCGTATTTACAATAATGCCATTGTGAGAAACCAATTAAAAGCCAAAAATCCCTTGGCACAAAATCATATTTACATAAGGTGCAATTGATGTCATGAGCTTAACATAAGGTGATAATGCGTAACACATAACATGAAAAAGTTAAAATAAAAAAAATGTATTAGCGTAGACATAAATTTTGAGCTAATATCAATTTTTTGCACCTAAGCTTACAATTCGTGGTGTATGATGTTGTATAATGCACCCAATCTTGGTCAATGTTGTATAGTGCACTCAAACTACACTTGTCGATGCCCATTTGACACGGGAAGTTCCTAATTTATAACTTAAGAAGTCAAATTTGTTTCTTACAATGATATTGAAAATGAAGGCCGCATTTTCAATAATATGAACAAATAAAGTGACATTAATCAAAGGGATTCCTTAATCAAATGTCATTTTTGTTCATATTTATAATAATGTCACTGTGAAAAACCAATTAAAAACCGGAAATCTCCTCAACACAACACCATATTTATAATAATGCTACTATGAGAAACCAATTAAAAACCGCAAATTCCTTAACACAACACCATATTAACAATAATGCCAATATAAGAAACCAATTAAAAACCGCGAATCCTTCGACACAACACCATATTAGTGCTAAAACGATGACGTTAATCTCATCTCAACCATTGGATGTAAAAAAATTGCGGCAAAATTACACTTCACAAAAACAAAACAGTTACTCCAACCAACAAACTAACAGATAATAGATAAGCCTTTTAATTTCTTTCTTTCATCTTCTTCCTTCTTTCACTCACTCAAATTTCTTCACTCTAACCATCATTAATGGCAGCTGAATCATCCTCAACACTACTACTCCCTTCCTTCTTCTCCCAAACTCACAATCACCATAACCATCTTCCTCAATTCCTAAAACCTTTTCGCACAATCAAACCATTTACTCAATTCAAGTGCTCTGTTTCAACAGCCGATACGCCGAATGTTGATGATCAAATAATACGCTGGGGTTGCGAGGCCGATTCGGTCGAAAATGCTGAAGCTCTCCAGAGATGGTTAAGTGGGTCAGGACTACCTCAGCAGAAGATGAGGATTGAGAAAGTAGATGTTGGAGAAAGAGGACTTGTTGCTAGCAATAATATTCGTAAAGGAGAGAAATTGCTCTTTGTTCCTCCTTCTCTTGTTATTTCTGCTAATTCGGTATTTCAATTGTTTTATTTTATTCTTTACTTTCTATTTTTGATTTAAAATTTGTTGGCTTTGGTTTAGGATTGAGGTGATTGATGTTGGGTTTTAGTGAATTTTAATGGGGTTTGTATTTTTTTTAATAATAGTAATTATGTTGTTTTTTATTTGAAGTTTTGATTTTTTTTTTTTTTTTTTTTTTTTTTTTTTTTAATTTTNNNTTTTTTTTTTTTTTTTTTTTTTTTTTTTGTAAAATTTTAATTTTAAGGTGGGTTGCAAGGTGCAATGAAGTTTGCTTTAGGATGGTGAATTGGTAATTATGGGATAATTTTTATTTATAATTTAAGCATATAATTGATTTTGTATTCTTTAGGATTTTTAAAGGAGTAACACCATATGAGATTGGATGAGATTGTAATAGATAAGGGGAGTAATTTTCTTGCATGTTAGTCTAAAAAAACCCTTAAAAAAATAATCTAAAATCACTTGCTTTTTGAATCATTTGTTTGTTTGTTGTTATTGTTGAGAAATGGTGTTACATTGGATGTTGTGAAAATATGGTTAGTTGGGAGGGTTGCCTGCTTCAAACTTTCAAAAGAGGCTATGAATGTGGAGTAATATGATATCATGGATTGTATTGTAAAACTCCTTGAACATGTTAGGTCATCTCATTTTCTGTTGTTTGAAGTTGTTCATTGGGTTTGGGGATGATCAGAGCATGACTAATCGTCGTTCTTGCTTATCTAAATTTGTTAATTGAAGCATTCTTGCTGTCTTTAATTTAGGGCAATCTTGTTGTTGCTAGAGACTGCCAAAGGTTAGGATGGTTTAACTTTAAACCAGGGTATTCAAAATATGTGTTTGAAGCTTGAAATAATCTATTGATGCCAGAACTAGGGCCTAATAACGACCGTATCAGCGATATTGTCATCAGGGACTCTGAGTTGTTGTGGCTATTATGGATGGATGTTGAGGAAGTCAAGTTAGTCTAACAGCTAAGGCCTCTGAAGCCGTCAAGATTTGTTTGAATGGTTTATTCATGTGGATAGGGTTAAGACTTTAGAATTCAAGATTTCTTGCCCGGCAAATGAGGGGTTTAGAGTATATATATAGGGACGCAAGAATTAGAAGGGAGAAGTGGTCGGGGACCTCGGGTTGTTGTGGCCATTGTGGATGGATGTTGAGGAAGTTGATCTTACATATATAACGGTTGAGGATTCTGAAGCCATATTGAGGCAAATGGGGTAGCAAGAAAGCGTATGTCTGATATAGTTCACTAAATGGTGTGTGAGAAGGCAAGTGTGGTGGTGCATGTAGGTAACAATAGGTTAATAACCACTGTGTTGGAGTGGCCCAAATCTTAAGGCCCAATGCTTTTCACTTCCTTAGGAGAATGAATATTCTAGAGTATTTGTGATGATTATTCCTATCATACCGTCCTTAGTAATTAGTTGTTCTATCTCAGACTATTTCTTGTCTAGATATTTTCATCTCATCCCTTTCACTCTAGATTTCTCCATTCTAGATCTTTCCACTCTAACTATTGCACCTACCACATCCCCTACCATCCTCACGCATGAATAGAGATTCCACCCACTTCAAAAGCATCCACAAAAATATTCTCCAAAAGCATCCCACACACTATCAAGCCTTCACCCATCAAATACTCTTCTACTACCAACCACTCCTAAATACTCTCCTCCTTATCCACTATTCCCTTTATTCACATACTTTTGTGAGTTGTATTGTGAGAGTTCATTGTAATATTTCACCCTAATATTAGGGTCATCTTGTCCTCATATTATATATAGTGGAATTTGGGTGGCTGCTTCGTCGTGGTTTTTTGCCTCTATTGAGGATTTTTCCACGTATAAATCTTGTGTGTTCTTTATTGCTTATCTTACTTTTAACTCTTTTATTTTCTCGATTTATCACGTTTCCGCTAGCTCTCTTACCCTAACAAGTGGTATCAGAGCCAAGGTTAACAATGTCGACTGTCACCAATTGACATCGAGAAATTGCGATGGTAAGAAAGCTTCAGCATCTGGAGTATCCAGATGAAGCCGTTCTTACTCATAACGGATTGAGAAGGCATTTGA
>PYUH01000493.1:1480-19367 GCA_016808085.1 Suaeda aralocaspica
TTTGTCATAATTTGTGTGTGTGTTGGGAACAATTTCGCAGATTGAAAATGATCCCCCGATTCGACTCATTGACATTTGGAAGCTCTCAATGAAATAGCACCAAACCAAGTGATGCGAAATTTTGTTCTAGATCTAAACGCCCATCACACAAAGAAACTTAGACGTCAAATTGAAAAGCTACGCACCACCAAATCTGAATCTCTAACCCGGCGAATATAGTAGAATTTTTGTTAGAATTTGATTAAGCAGAGCAACCCTCAAAGTCTATAGAAACTTGACACTATCCCTCCCGTGATGGTGAAAGCCAAAGCACACCACTTCAATCAATTCGCAAATTTCTGCACAAATGACACTATCAAAAATTGTTTACGTCGTGAAACAAAGATGAAAAGAGTCCGGATCAGGAGGCGGCGGATGGGAGGTGAAGGAAACACTTTGTGTTTTGAGATCGCTCAAATTGACATCTTTAGTGATGTATTTCACAATCTAGTGTTGATAGACTAAACATGACCACACAAGGATTTCAGGACTATCGGTACATAAGAATATCTAACCCCCTCCCCTTGCTGCTTTAGATACATGGTAGTTAGAACAAACTAAGATTGGATAAACAAGAACCAAAATCCTAACAAATCACCAGGGTACATAAATCTATTGCCAACTTCGGATACTATTATTGTTTGTTAACTTGTGTTTATTTGTCTCACGTGATACAATCTGTGAGTATTGCATTGCACAAATCACCAAATCGTATATTCCAGCATATAGCCACTCGTACAACTAACTAACCCTTAGCGCTCGAGACAAAGTCGAAAACACAACCCCCCCCAAATTACCGCATTATTTTTGTTGACCACTAACCGCGCGCAGCCCCCAGTACTCACAAGGTGATCTTCTCACAAATCTCCGCCCATATAGCAGCATATGCCATTGATTTCTGACGCTTCATTTATATTGATTTGGACTTGAGCGCGTTTGTATAGAGCAAAAATAGACTCGTAAAGCCAAACACCTCTTCACAGACATTCCTCAATCTTTATTTCAACCGAAACATCCATTTCTGCGCGCTCTCATCTTGCACTTCCCTACACCTTGGACTCCACTAAACCTGTACTCTAAGAAAATACAACCCCCAAACTACTCATATTGGGAAACACCCTACACAATGATCCCGCGTTGGCTTGCACAAGCCACAGATACCCACATATAGCTCAACACCCTACTACTACTTCTTAACTCATTCCTCCTTGCTTTATAAATTGACAGGTGACATAAGGCTTGTTTCCCCCGCATGTCCACCATGTCACAGACGTAGACATCTCAGCCCTAGCCAACGCGAATAGTTATTCGGTCTCCTCCAATAAGCACAGATGACACATGCAAACACATAGGTTTGTCTTTCTTGCCTCGTTCACCACCTTTCAATCATAGACCACAAAAACCCAGTCGAGGTGTACACGCACATCAGTGACTCATGTGATATTCGCTCCGCTATCACCTTGTGACGCCAAAATAAGATTGATCCCTTCGCGCACTCTCCCACCTAAGCGCCGTGGTGCCCTTTTGAGTTTTCTTGTAAGATTACACCCTACCCTGAGTACCAACTTTCCAAGCGACTTGTGCCTTTCTCTTTGTGTTTCTGGTTGGATAGTCCCTACAGTTAGTCTGACGAGCGATTGCCAATATTTTAATCTCCACCCTTGCCATACTCTTCCTCCTCCCTCCATCCCCCCCCCAAACTTATTTTTTTTGATCTCAGTACTCTCGTCCCTGCATTGAGGTACTACTTGTCCGCTCTTACAGCCCTCCCCCCCCCCCCCATTCTACCCTTTTCCCTCCTTCCTTCCCCCCCCTCTCCCACAATCACTCGCTATCGTTTCGTCATGAGAACCAGAGCCTGAGCGCAATCATCCCTCCCTGAATGTGACCTTGCCCTTTACACTTGAAAAACATATTGTTTTTGTGAATCCACCCCTACTTTGGGGACTTGAAGCTGAACTCTGTTTATTTTTCTCCTTGACCCCTGCTCTTCCACTAGGGTTGGTTTTCATTAACTGATCACATGGTTTGGTTTTTACGGATCGGAGACCAAGCTATCACGCCTTTTCTTGTCTAGACATACACTCTAGGTTTGACTACCGTACACCCTGTCTTTGTTTTGCCCGTCTTTTTTTGAACTCTGCTTTATTCAACCCTCGTGCTGCCACCACTCTCACAAAACTTCATACCAAAAGCCGTCCAATAAGGTGTATTTTGTAATTCGACCTTCTCCTACTGATTTTGCATGTAGGAAAACACAAAAGAGCCACTTGTGTGAGTCCTCCTTATCTTAATCAACCAACATCTTATGACTCAATTTTTCACCAACTCAACATCACCCTTTCGTACTCATCAACCCAGTTCTTTCTATCTTGTTTCTTTTAATGTATGCATCTTGATGAAATGTTTTGCCTCGAAATTGAGAACAAACGTTTCCTCATCTCCCGTTTTAAGTTAGACCATGGAAGATTATTTTTGATCTGCCTGCTTCCTTCTCTTCTTTGTAAACCCTCAAGCCACACTTGATAGGAAGTGGAAGTGAGTGTTAATCCGCCAATTGTAAGACTTATGAATCATTAATATTCTTTGTAACGAAAAATCCTTCCACCCTACGGATCCACATCATCTAGAAATTTTCAGGAGGATCCAACTCCCCATTATACTAGGAATTTTCGAGCTTCTTAAGAGATTGCGCTCATATTCTCATCTTTCCCTTTGTGTTTGTACCTTGATCTTGGGTTCTCATCGTCACTAGAACTTGATGAGGATCACTTTTTTGTTTACGTCATCCTCACACATTCTTGCTCACTTTCACTTGCTGATGAGCCCTCCCCTTGTTAGATTTGGTAGGGGGGCGTTTTCTTGGTAGAAGCCATAATGGTAGGACTCATCTAAACGAGCCTTTAACTCTGTCAATCTATCCTGCTACGTAGCTTTTTGCTTGAGACCAACGCTAAACCCTTCGTTGAAGCCTTGTGGATTCGGCTCCACCTTCATTGAGCCATGATAATGATGATTGAACACTTGGATTGAATGGAATCTTACTTTTTTCCAACGAGGAGAGCGACACCAAAAAGTTGATTTTGAATTTGTTATAGAAAACGACACTCACACAAAGAAACTTAGACTTCAAATTTTGATAAGCCACGCACCACACAAATCTGAACTTCTAAGGGATAATGGTTAGGAATTGGTTAAAGCAAATCACCCCTCAAATCCTAAGAAGAACTATCCTCACGTGAGATAAAGCAACGCCACCACTCACTCAAATCGCATTTCTCACAAGAAACTCTCCCCCAACAATTTGTTTACTTTGTGAAACAACAAGGACAAAAAACCGGAACAATTGGTGTTTAATCTCTCCAATCGAATCTTTGGCATGTATTTTACCATCCTATTTATAGGCCTAACATATCACACAATATTTCAGAAATCCTAAACATATCCTAAACTACCTTAGTAGATGATATAACAAACTAAGATTAGGATAACACGAAAATCCTAACAAAACCGGAACATATCTTTGCAACATATTTTTTGATCTGATTTCTATGTCCTAAATCTAGATATTTCGCAATCAAATCTAACCACCATATATCGAAATAACAACCCTAGGTTGGAACAAGTAAAATACAACAACAAAATCCCAGCACTGTCCCCCACCCCCCTACGCACGGTTGACAATGTTGCCCAAAAACTTCACAAAATTCTTCCAAAAAAATCCCGCCATATGCATTCGCTTTGATTTATCGGTATTGATTTTTGTTGGACTTGCGATTTCAAGAACTTCAAAGAGAAAGCAATCCTCAAGATTCAATCTTTATTTCAAGAAACCTCCATTTTTTCGTGTTTCATACTTGATTCACTCAACCTAGACTCATAAACTAATCAAGAAAATAACAAAACACCATATGGTAAAAAACCCTATCAAATTGACGTGGGAAGGGACAAACAGAAAACCCCTTATTAGCTCAACAATTCTACACTACTAAAATATTACTCTGCTCTATATTTACTCGTGAATAAGCTTGTGCATGTCACCTATGAACACGTTAAGAAAGAAAAAAGAAATCCACATTTAGCCAAACAAAGAAAAAGAAGAAGAAGCCTTGGGTTCCATAAGGCACTAATACCGAACCCGGTTGCTTCTTGTTTTTCCCCCCCACTTCAATCAAACCAAACCCTCGAAACGTTTTTGCTCATAACATGCGTTATCACATTACCATCTTCATCAAAGGTCCAATAAGGTTGTATTAGACCTTCTCCATATATTTTATCTAGACCAGCTACAAAACAAGCCCACTTTGTGGTCCTTCGTTCTTCCAATCACAACCCATCATCACATTTTCAAATCCACAAATGTATCATCAACTGTTTTTCTCTCTTGTTTTAAGGTAGGCATCTTGCTGCAATTATTTTGCTCGAAAATCTTGAGGAACAAAACCGGTTTCCTCATCTCCATTCTTGGTTTAGACCATGAAGAGGTTTTTGACCTACCTCTTTCCTTCTTTTTTTTTGTAACCTCCTCAAGCCATAGACTTTGCCTAGGAAGTCCAAGTTTCAATTCCGACAAGTTATAGGACTTATGATCATCATATTCTTTGTGTTGTAACGAAAAAATCCTTTCAACTCTAAGAATCCATCCTAAAAATTTTTCACGGGGCGGCATACTCCATTAAAACTCAGGAATTTCGAGTTTAAGATGTCTCGATCATTCATCCCTATCGGTTTTCCTTTACGTTTATGGACCATGATCTTGGGTCCTCATCGTCACTAGAAACTTGATGAGGTAGCCCTTTTTGGTTTTACGTTACACACTCCTCACACTTTTGGCTCACTTGAACTTGATGATGAGCAATCCTCTTGTTTAGATTTATTAGGAGGTTCTTGGTTAGAAGCCATGGATGGTTGGGACTTCATCTAAACGAGCCTTTTCAAGGTGAGGCCAATCTCCCCTTGCATACGTAGCTCTTTTGCTTGAGCCAAGCTCAAACCTTTCGTGAATCCTTGGGGATGCTCGTCTCCACCCTTTTGAGTCCATGATAATTGTATTGAACAATGAGATGAAACGAATCTCTCAACAAGGAGCACCAAAAGTGATGTGAATTTTGTTATAGACAAACGCCATCACACAAAGGGAAAACTTAGACTTCAAAGTTGATAAGCAAAGCAACAAAAATCTGACACTTACGGCGCAAATTAGAAGGATTTGATTAAAGCAAAGAACCCTTAAATCCTAGAACTATTCTACGTGAGATAAAGCACAAAGCACCACTCACTCAATCGAATTTCTTCCACAAGAATCCTCACAAAAATTTGTGTACTTCGTGAAACAAAAGAAACCGGAGAGAAAACAACTTGTGTTTAATCACTCAAATCTGAAATTTTTATTGATGTATTTTCCATCCTATTTATAGAAAACATATCACCACAATATTTGAGAATCCTAAACACATATCCTAACTACTTCCTTAGTTATATGGTATACAAACTAAGATAGGATAACAAGAAGAATCTTAACAAAACACGGGATACAATCTTGCACCATATATTTGTTGTAATCTGATTCTAATCTAAAATCTTAGATATTTGAGATACAAATCTAAGGACAATATTTCGAAAAAAAACAAACTTAGGTTGACCAAAGTCAAAAACACGGAAATCAGGAGCGTTGACAACGCTTGCCCAAATCTTCAAAAAATTTTCAAAAAGCCCGGCCATATAAACCTTGCTATGTTTCTCGTTGATTTTGGTCGGACTTCCGATTCAAGAACTTCAAGAAAACTCTCAAGATTCACTCTTATTTCAAGGAAAACCTTCATTTTGTGTTTCCCCATGCTGATTCCATCAACCAGGACTCATAAACTAATCAAGAAAAATCACCAAAACACAATTGGTAAAACCCTTATCAAATGATAGTGGAAAGAAAACCCAATATAGCTCAACATTTCTAAACTACTCAAACTTATACTTGCTTGAAAAATAGTGAGTAAGTAGTACATGTCACTATGCACCGGAAAAATCCACCCTAGCAACCCAGAAGCTTTGTGTTCTCCATAAGCCACTAACTCTCCCATAGGTTGCATCTTGTTTGTCACTTCAACACACACAACCCTCGAAGTTTTGCTCATTGCTATTATTAGTATAAAACAACAACAACACAAAACTACAAAAAAGTAGTAGCAACAACAACAACAGCCAACAACAAAACAACCATCAACACCAACAGCAACAACACCATCACCACCACCAACCACCACCAACAAAACAACAGCCAACAACCCAAACAACAACGACAGCAACAACAACAACCACAACAACAACCACAACACTACCAGCAACCGCAACAAACACACAAACACGACCAACAACACAACAACAAACACCTCCAAAAACAAAAAAAAGAAAAGCTATCGCAACAGCAAGCAACAACCAACAACAAGAACAATACCAATAACAAACAACACAAACAGCCATCAACGACAGACAAAACACACACACCGACAATAACAACAAGCAGCTGAGCAAGCAACAACACCAGAGCAACAGCAAACAACACCAACAAACAAAAAACCACACCAGCCAACAACAACAAAAACAACAACAACAACAATTACCAACAGCAACAACACAACACAACAGCGCCAACTACAACCAAAACATTAACACCAACTATAATAAACCACAGCAACAACACAACAAAAAAACTACACGTTGTCAACAACAACAACGCTAACACCAAAAACAATTGCAACAAGCAACAGCAACACAACACAACAAAAAACAACAACAACCACACCACATCATCAACAAAAAACCAACAACATAGCAACTGCAACAGCAAGAACACCCATGACAACACCAGGCACAAAGCCAACCCAAGCAACAACTCAAACCGCAACAACAACAACAACAATGATAACTACAACGACAACAAATCCTCAGCACAACCCAGCAGCAACAACAACAACCGCAGCCGAACACCACAGGGCAACACCACAAACCACCCCCCCCCACCAAAACAACAATAACAACAACACAGCAACAGCAACACTGACAACACCAACGACAACAACCACAACTAATACAAAACAAAACAACCAGACAGCTAACAAAAGAAAAAGAGCAAACAAGCAACAAAAACAGCAAAAACAACGCAAAACAACACAACAACAACAACATCGAACACAAAAAACACCAAACAACAGCAGCAGACAACAACACCGAGAAACAACAAAACAAACAAGCAACAATAGCAACAACAACAACCAAACAAACAACAACAACAGCAACAAACACCACCAAAACAACAAACAGCAAAGCACAGCAACACAACAACAGCAAAGCAAACAACAACAACAACAAATGCATGAATATCAATGAGCAAAACTCTCGAAGGGTTTGATAGAAGTGCAAAAACAAGATGCAACCATGAGGAGCGAGTAGTGGATTATGAGGAGACCAAGACTTTTAGGGGTGTAGGGTGAATTTTTACGTGTGCATGTAAACATGTACAAGGTCCTCATGTAAAAAATCAAGCACAAGAATTAATTAGTAGTTTAGGAGGTGTTGAGCTATATGGGTTTTCTTCCCACTTCATTTGATAGGGTTTACCTATGGTGTTTTGATGATTTTCTATTTAGTTCATGAGTCATTGTTGATGGAATCAAACGCATGGGAAACACCAGAATTAAGGTTTCTTGAATAAGACTTGAAGCTCAAAGAGTTTATTGGAGTTCTTGAAAATGAAGTCCATCAAAAATCAAAGGAAACTATAGCGGGTTATATGGCGGGATTTTGAAGGATTTTGACGATTTGGGCAACGTTGTCAACGGTGTTTTCGTTGGTTGGTTTGACTGGTCAACCTCAGTTAGTTAGTTGGAGGAAATATTGTCCTTAGATTGTTTCTCAAACGATCTAAGATTTCGGCTAGAAAAATCAGATTACTTATATGCGCAAGAGTGTATCCGGTTTTGTGGAGATTATATTGTTATTCCTAATCTTAGTTTGTTATACCATGAATTAGGGTAGTTAGGATGTGTTTAGGATATTCAACATATTGTGTGATATGTTTAGCTATAAATAGGATGTAAATACATCAAAAACAATGGAGATTAGATTGATGAAAAACACCCCAAGTGTTTTTTATGGTATCCGGTTGTTTATTGTTCCAGTAAGTAAAAAAAGAATTTTGTGCGGATTTGTGAGGAATTCGATTGAGTGAGTGGTGCTATGGAGCTTTATCTAACGTGAGGTTCGTTTTTAGGGATTTGAGGGTCTTGGCTATAATCAAATTCTATCTAATTATTCGCATTAGAAGTTAGAATGTTGGGGCAGCTGCGGGAGGTCCGGTTTATAATAACGTTGTGAGCGAAGGTTTCACCTTTCCTCGTCGGAGTGGGCGTCTTGTTATAACCAAAATGTAACCATCACCAACGCACACCAGCAAGCAGCAAAACAAAACAACAACGACAGCAACCACAACAACAAAACAAACAACAACAACAACAAAACAACAATACAAAGAAACAGCAACAAACAAAAAGAAAATGAAAACAGAAACAACACCAAAACAATCGAACAGCACTGCAACAACAAAATTAACCAACCAACCTACAATAACACAATTAACAACAACAACAACAAACACAAGCATAAAGCAACACCACAACAGCAGCAGCAACAAACGACCAGCAACCAAACCAACAACAAACAAACACCAACAACAACAATAACAACAACAACAACAACAGCAACAACAACACTTGACAAAACAACAACAGCCCAACAACAAACCTGAAACAACAACAACAAATGACAACATAACAAACACTCGCAACAAAACAAATACAGCAACAACTACAAAACAAACAGAGCAACAAAAGCAAGAGCAACAGCAACAACCCAACAGCAAAAACCGAACCTTAGAAACAAAAAAAACCAAACAACCAAACAACAACAGACAACAAAAAAACAACCAAAATAAACCATTCCAGCACAGAAACGCAAGACAACAAGATCCGAGCAACAACAAAAAAGAACGCAAAAAACACAATACACAGAAACACCAATGAGCAATAACAACAAAACCAACAAACTAACAACCACGCATCAAAAACACAAACAAAACAACAAACAGCAAAACAACAACAGCACAAAAACAAACAACACAGCAACCAGCAACCAACAACCCAACAACAAACAAACCAACAAAACAAACAACAAACAACAGCAAACAACAACCACCGACCAGCCAACACAACCAAAAAAACAAACAACAACACTAACAGCACAGCAGCCAAGCAACAACCAACAACGCAACAACACCAAAACACAGGCAAATGCAACAACAACCATTAACAAAAAAACTAAAACAGAACACAAAAGCCCCAGGAACAAATCAAAAAACAAAACAACAAAACACACGATGACAACAAAAAAAAATCCTCATAGCAAAACCAAATCAACAAACACCCCAAACAACACACCAACAACAAAAAAAAAACAAAAACAAAACACAGGCAAACTAGAATCAACACACCCACAACAACAACACCTACAAACAGCAACAGCAACAACCAAACGCAACACAACAAAAACAAACAACAATAAAAACAGCAACTGCAACAAAACATTAACTCCAACGACAATAACACCCGCAAACAACAACAACAACAACAGCATCAACAACAACAAACAACAAATACAACAACCACACCACGACCCAAAATCAACAACAACAACAACACAACAGCAACTTGCAACAACAAACCTTTAACACCAAAATCCAATAACAACTAGCAAAAAAAACCAACAACAACAACAACAACAACAAAATATCATCAACAACCACAACAACACCAACAACAATAGCAACAGCAAGCGAAAAAAAACAACACCAAACCACATAAAACACTAGCAGCAACAACAACATACCACAAACAACAACAACACACAAAAACAAATGTAAAAAACAACAACAATAACATAGCAACAACAAAAACAACAACAGCAACAGCAACAACAAAAACCAACAAAACAAACAATAGCAACATCCAAACAACAACAACACCCAATAACAATAGCAACAACAACAACAAAACACCAATACAAAAACCGGAGGCAACAACACCAACAAAACCAACAACCAACAGCACAACCAAGCAACAAACAACAAAACCAACAGAACAACACAAAACATCATACAACACAATAGAAAAAAACCACAGAAACAATTTATTTATAAAAGCAATGGCAACCAGCAACTCAAAAACAACAAAAAAAGTCAGTAACTACAAAATAGTAGCAAACAACAAAAACAACAGCACACAAAACAACATAACACACCAAAAGCAACACAAACACCCTATAACCACCACCACCCAACAACAACAACAGCAAACAACATTGAACAACAACAACAACAACAACAGCAGCAACAACAACAAAAACAAACATCCCAACAAACAACACAAACAAAAACCAACACAACAACCGACAAACAAACAAACAACAAACACACCACTCTTTGGAACAACAAACAAAACGAACAACAGCAGTCCTATACGCAAAACAATACAAAACAACAAGAAAAAGAACAATTTTAAAAAAAACAATCCTAAAAAGAATCAAAAACAGCCAAACAAAAACATAAGACAATAACAAAAGCAGCAACAACTCAAACAACCGCAACAACCAGCCACCAACAGCAAACAAAAACAACAACAACACACCCACACCAGCAACAACAACAACCATAAAAACAACAACAACAACAACAACAACACCAACAACATACAATAACAACAACAAACAGCCACACGCACCACTGACAACAACACCACAACCCTGCACCCAACAGCAAACTACATAGCAGCCACACAAACCACAACAATAATAACTACAACAACAACGCAGCAACAAAAGCAAGAGCAACACAAACAACAACAAAAAACATATAACAAAACACCAACAAACAGCAGCAACAAAGCAAGAGCAACTAGTCAACAACACAGCAAAACCCAACCGGAGAAGAAACAAAAGAAACAACCAAAAAACACCGAAACAAAAACAACAAAACACCAACAACAATAAAAAAAAACAAACCCACAGCCGCAACACAAAAATACGAAAAACAACAAAACCACAACAACAAGCAACAACAAAAAAAAACAACAAACCACAACAACAAAACTCAGCAACAACACAACAACAACAACAACACCAACATCATACAGCAACAACAACAATAGCAACCAGCCCACACAAACACCAAAATCAACAACAGCAATTGCAACAACAACATTAACAATACTACAATAACAACAGCAACAACAACAACAACAACAACAACACTTGCAACAAACAACAAACAGCTACAACAGAATACAAACATCAACCAGCACCAACAACACCACACCAACACCACCAAACAAACAAAAAACAACAACAGCAATTAGCATTAACACCACCAACAACAACAACAATACCAACAGCAAAACAGCAAAAAAAAACAACAGCAAAAGCAACCGCAACAACACCAATAACAACAGCAACTGCAACAACAAACCCAAAAAAAACAATAACACCATCAATACCAACAGCAACAATAATACCAACAGCAACAGCAACTGCAACAACGCCAACAACAACGCAATGCAACAAAACATTAACACCAAATACAATAAAAAAACAACAGCGCAACAACAACCAACAACACAACCACTTGAAACAACAAAACAGCAACAACAACAAACAATACCAAAAACAATAGCAAAAGAACAACAATAAAAACAACAACAACAAAAACAACACACCACAACATAAACAACCACAACACCACAAAATCAAACAATAAACAACAACAACAACAGCAAAAGGCAACTGCAAAACACAAAACACTGACAACAAAGCACAAGCAACAAAAGCAACCACTACAACAGCAACAAAAACAACAACCAAACACTGATCACTACACACGACAAACAACAGCTCCTATTCAAAGAAAGAAAAAAATCAACCCCAGCAACACAAAAAAACCCATACGCTGCCCAGCGTAGCAATAACAACAAACCAACAAGCAACAACACCAACATCACCAACAACAACACCAACAAACAAACACCAACAACAACAACAGCAACGAGCCAACACGGACAACAACCCACAACTACAGCAACAACAACAAAAACAACTCGCAACTACAACAGCAAACCAAGCAGCAACAAAAGCAAAGACAACAACAACAACAACAGCAAAAACAATATTCAACACCAAAAAAAACAAACAAACACCGACAACATCCAAAAACCTCACACCCCTAACAGAAGCAACAACACCGACAAAAACAAACACAACAATCAACAACTCGCAAACATAGAGCCAACAACAACAACACAAAAACAACAGAAATCTACACCAACCAACAAACACACAACACGCAACAGCAACAGTACAACAACAACAATACACCAACAACAACAACACCAACAACAGCAACAATCAACAACGACAGCAACAACAACCAACACAACAACAACACTAACAGACAACAGCAAACAACAACAACAACAACTCGCACCCAAACCCCAACAAAACAGCAACAACAACATTAACACCAGACTACACTAAAACAACAAGGAACAAAAAAAAAACAAACAACATAATTACAAAAGCAAAAATCCGAAACAACCTTACAAACAAACAACAACACACAACAACAACAACAACACAACAAAAAGACATAGAGAATCGCAAGAACACCCACAACAAAACAACACTCGACATTAACAGCAACAGCAAAAACAAAACAAACAGCAACGAGCAACACCCAAAGAACACACAGCTACCGGCAACAACAACAGGAAGCGCCAAAGACAAGAAACAACAGACGAACGAGCAACCAACAGAAAGAACAACAGACAAAAAAACAACACGCAACTAACAACCAACAAAACAAACACACACGAACAAATAGAAAAAATATACCAAAAAACAAACGAAAAGGGCAAACCAAACAACAAGGAACCAAACACAAGCCGAAGAAAAACCAAACCAAATATTACAAAAAAACCCCCCCCCCCCATTCCCTTATACCCTCCGCATACCAACATACACCACAAAAAGCAGCAAAAACCAAAACACACACATAATTAACAAAAAAACAAACACACAACAGAAACATAAATAAAAAAAACAACACAGAAAACACCACACATCAAAACCCCAACAACAATAGGCCACACATAAAAAAGCAAAACTCAGACTTAGAGCACAACAACACAAAAAAACAAACAAAAGAAAAAAGACCAAAAACAACAAACAACTCTAATAAAGAATCACACAATTCATGAAAAACAAACACGAAAAGCAACAAACAGACCTACCCGTTAAAAAAAACACACAACAACAGCAACACACCAGATCAAAAAAACAAAAAAAAAAAAAAAAAAATATACAAAAAACAAACACGCATACAAGGCAACCAAGTGACAAAAAAACAAAAAAACAATGAACAACAAAACAACCTACAGCACAACACACAATACAACAACACTATAGAACACAAAACAACAAAAGTCCTTAGCATACAATAAAGACTCAGAACGCAACGAAACTAACAACAGCAAAACCAAACACAAAAAACACCGACAACAAAACAAAAAAACCAAACACCTTACAACAAAAAACCAACAACAACAGCTCTAAGCAAAAAAAAACACGACAACAAACAACAACAACAACAGCAACAACAGCAACAACAACAACAACCACAACAACAACAACAACAACAACAACAAACAACTACTACAGCAACAAACAACAACAACAACAACAAAAACAGCAACAGCAATTACAACAATTAGCAACAGCAACAAACACCAACAACAACCGCAACTGCAACAACAACATTAACACAAACTACAATAACAACAGCAACAACCAATAACATACAACACAACAACACCAACAAACACTTGCAACAACAACAACAAGCTACAACAGCCAACAACACTCAACAGCCACCACACAACCCCACCCCCACAACAACAAAAACAGCAATAGCCATTCAACAACCCCAACAACAACAAACAATTTACCAAACAGCAACAGCACTCAGCAACAACACCCAACACAAACAAGCAACCATCGGCAACAAACAACAGAAAAACAAATAACTCCCTCTCGACGGAACAACCTAACCAAAAAAAAACAAACCCAACAAACATAAAACAACACGTTGCAACAAAACAACCAAACAGAAAAAACAAACCACAACTAACCCAACAACAACAACAACACCAAAGACAATCCAAAAAAACACAAACAACAAACAACATGAAACGGAACAACAAAAACAAAAAGTGACAACCAAACTCCAAAAACAACAACAAACACATCCAGCACAACAACAAAACAACCAAACCACGTCACACCGGCAAACAAAAACACACACAAAAAACAACTGACAAAAACCAACAAGTCACAAGCAAACAAAGACCAGCAAACCAACTACCAACAGCAAAAACAAACAACATACTAACGAAACACAATACATAAGATACTAAAAGAAGTAGACTAACAACAAAGCACCCAAACAACAAAGCAGCAGAACAACACCAGCACCAACAAAACAAAACCACAATAAAACAACAACAGCAAACTGAACACTACAACAACAACATACAACACTGACAACAACAAACAACTAAAAGCAATAAAACACACTACAGCAACAACTACAACAAACAACAAGCAGCAACCAAAGCAAGAAAGATCGCAGCGACAACAACAGCAAAACCAACAGAACAACAAAAACAAACAAAACAACACCGACAACACAAAACACCACAAACGAGCTAGACCCCCCCCTAGCACACAAACAACCCACCCCCCCCCCCCGCCCCCCCCCCCCCCCGAGGAGAACAACAACAACAGACAACAATACGCAACAACAAACAAAACCTTTTCTCACAATACAACCAGCAATCAAACACCACCAACAACAATCAATCAGTATCTACGAGAACAGGCAACAACAACAAACCACCCACAACAAACACACCCAACCACAGTGCAAACAACAACAAAGACCGCAACAACAAACAACAACAAACAACAACAACAACACACCATAAACAGCCCCAGATTAACCTGCAACCCTACACCACAAACACCAAACAACAACAATACTACCAACACACAACAACAGCAACGCACCACCCCTCATTAACCCCCCACCTCCATACCACCAACCCATTAACAACAACAACCACCCACCCATTGCCCCACACAAACCCGCAATCCCATCACAACAACACCAACACCAACAACAAAACAATAGCATCCCACAATCCCCCCCAACACCCCAATACCCCCAGCACAGACCAGCAACCACCCCCCAACCGCCCCCACCCCCCCCCCCCTCCCCCCCCCGACACACCCCCCCTCTGCTGCGAACCACCCCTTCACTCCCCTCCCCCCCCCCGCCCCCCCCCCCCCCCAACACCCCACCCACAATTCGCAACCCTTTCACCTAGTTGTGTCACCTTATCCAGGAGCCCACACCGATCCCCCCCCCCCCGTCACTTCTAGCCCCACTCTCCCACCCCCCACAAACCCCTCCGCTTGAAGCACGACCTTCCCCCCCGTTATTCACCCCCCGCCCCCCACGACCCGCAGCACGCTGCCAGCGAGCATGGCCCTCCAACTGCAACAAGAACCTTAAACACACCCAACTCCAATAACAACCGCACACAAACCAACAACAGCATCAACAACTAAACAACAAAAGAACAACCAGAGCGACTAGTAGAAGAGCAACAACAACACAAACAGCACAAAAAACCGCCAGTCAGCACCAAACAACAAGCAAAAACAAATAACAACCATACACAAAAAGCAACAACAAGCAATCCAAAACAAGAGCAACCAACAACAAAACAACAACAAAACACAACACAACAATCACAACAACCACCCAACTACCAATAATCAAAGACAAAACAACAACCAACAACAACAGCAACAACAACAAACAAAAAAACACCCAACCCAACAATTAGCAACAGCAAAACAACAACACCAACAACACTAGTCACCAAACAACATCAACACAACTACAAAAAGGCATGCAACCACACAAAAAAACCAACACAACAGCAAACAGCAACAACACCAAGCAACGCAACGCAACACAACAACAACAGCACATCAAAAAGACACAACAACAACACTCCTGCCACAACAACGAGACAACAACACAAAAGCAATGGCAACCTCTTTAGACCCATACTTTTTAAGCAACAACAACAAAAACAAAAACGACAAAAAGAGTAACAAATTGAAAACGACAACAACAACACAAACAACCACACAACAAAACGCCAGCAACCGAAAACAAAACTCAACAACCAAACAACAACAACAACACACAACAAACAACACAACAAGCAAACAAAACAACAAAAGAAAAAGCAACAACAACAACCCCAAAAAACAATACACAAACACGACAACAACAACCTAACCACAGCAACAACACCAGCAAACAACAACAACAACAAACAACCGACAACATCAACTAGACACCAACAACACCCACCACAACATAAAAAAATAGAAACCAACGACCAAAACACAATTCCAACAACAACACCCAAACAACAACATCCCGACAACAACAACAGCAACAAGAACACCCAAATGACAAAAACCGCAGCCGGAAACAAACAAGAACAAAACCAACGGGACAACACCACCACCACCCTGCGACAAAACAACAGAAAAGAGGACACAACAACAACAAAAAACAACAACAACAACAACAATAAAACGAAACCCCAAACAGACACACAACAACAACATAACCAACACCCCTCCACGCACAAACAAACAACAACAACACACAAACAAACAACACGACAACCACAACAACAAAACACTGAACAACAACGCACACAGCTATAGAAACAACAAGCACAAACCAACACCAACCACAAAAATACCAAAATAAACAAACAACACAAAAACTAACATAACAAAACGGACAACAAACACCAAAACACAACATCAACAAACAAACAACATCCCGACAACAACAACAACATCAATGCACAACAAAAGCAACAGCTATAGACAACAACAGCAACAACAAACAACACAAGAACAATACCCAATAACAACAAACACCAAAAGCATCACAACTGCCACACAACAAACCGACAAATAACACAAGCGCAACAACAAACCAGCAACAGCAACCACACCAGGCAACAACAACAAAAACAACAACAACAACAACAAAACCAACAACAACACACAGCAACAGCAAAACAACAGGCAAAAAATGACTAGCAAGACAACAGACACAATGACAAAACAAAACTACAGCAAAATAACAACAACAAAAAAACACTGGACAACTACAACAACAACCAAGCAACAACAAAGCAAGAGCAACAGCAACAGCAAACAACACAGCAAAACCAACAGCAACAACTAACAACACAACAACCACCAGACAACAAAACCACCAACAACAGCAGCAACAAACAACACCAGACACAACAACAAACACTAGCAAAAACAAACCAACAACAAAAAACCTGCACCAGCAACACCAACAACATAGCAACATCAACAACCACAAAAACAAACATACAAACACCAGAAAACAACAACAAACAACAACAACAACAACAACAGCAACAGCAACAACAACAACATCAACAACAACAACAACAACAACAAAAACAACACCAAAAAAACAACCACAACAGCAACAACAACAACAACAACAAAAGCAAAACCAACAACAACAACAGTAACAACAACAACACCGACAACA
>PYUH01000499.1:0-65193 GCA_016808085.1 Suaeda aralocaspica
CAATGTCTATAAATTTTGCAAGAACTTTTCAAAATTTGGCCACAAAAAGTGTCATATCTTGACTAAAATAAACTCCGTAAATAATGTTTAAAATAACCGTTCATTATAGACTTATAGATAAAAAAAATAGAATATTGTAAGTTGTGGTGTATATTTTATGATGACGGACAAGTTTTAAACTTTGAATATTATAACTCTAAAAGCCACCATACAAGCACTCCCACTATAAAAATCCCCCATCTTCTTGCATGGTTCATCACAAGCAATAACAACAAAATTGAAAAAAAAAACGATAAAAATGAATTCTTTGCTATTTTCAGCTCATTTTTGTAACCCTAGGACTTGCTCATATGTGCCTTGCAAAAAATTCACCCCAAGATTTTGTTAATGCTCCACAAGCTGCTAGGGTGCAGTTGGTGTTGGAAAATCGATGGATAATCGAGTTGCGGCATATGCCCAACAATATGCTAACAAAAGAAAGGTGATTGTGCTCTACAACATTCACCACGGAGGACCCATATGGTGAAAACATCGCTAAGGTAGTGGTGCCTTCACGGCGTAAGATGCAGTGAATGAAGTTATGGGTGGGTGAGAAGGCCAATATAAAATAATATCCAACTGTCGCTTATGGTAACGGTGTGGGACATTAATCAAGTGGTTTGGCGTAAATCAGTTCGTCTTGGATGTGCTAGGGTTAAGTGTGACAATGGATGGTTCTTTGTTACTTGCAACTATGATCCACCAGGCAACTGGGCTAATCAGAAACCCTACTAAATGAACATTCTCCAAGCTGGTTAATGTGCCACTTAGCACATTTGAGNCTTAGCACATTTGAGTGGTCACTTAATTAATTAATTACTATTTTATATGTAAAATAAATCAACCTTACAGTAATCCTATAATACATGTAAGGCCTTTTTTTAATGTTAATACTTGAAAGAAAAACAAATATGAATAAAGCTATATATATACACAATATAAAATCTATACGTTATATACAAGATGTACAACAAATGTGCGCACCATATATGAAATTAAAGTTGTACGTTCATATGCAATATCTGTAAGTAATAAACATACTTATGAAGTATCTATTATTTAATTAATCTATACATAAATATATTAAAAGACATTTTTGTCACATATAGGTGTCACCTGACACTCTTCACAAGCTTTTAAAACTCAAGCTTATATCTCAAACAAAAATATATACAATTTGTAGTTAAGTAATCAAACACATGATCTTTGAGATAAATTGTAAGACTTTAAACTTCCACATTTTGAATATACATAACTTTGTCATGAATATTTAGAAAAAAATCTACTGTCTCAGGAATTTGTGCCAAAATATGTGTCAATTGAAGTATTTGGTTTACGTTACTAATTGATTTTAGTTTATCTGAAAGATGGGCTATGGTGTAAGAGTCAAAATCTCCTATCTCAAAAATTAAATATATATGTACCATTTGTGTGCCAGTTGCTCCTATTGGTTAAAAATAATATTATTTTAAATTCAAAAGAGAAAAAAGATTAATAGTTATAAAGTTATTGATTTTATCCAATAAAAATAAGTAACATACAAATGATACACAATTTGTGGGACAATAATATTGACTGATGGTGTGAAAATTTTCTCGCAACATTTAAGGATAATAGCGGTTAAGATACGAATGCTTAAGTGCATCAATTATAGTTGAATGAAATCACACTTGGTGAAACAAACTTAATTAGCTTCTACACTCTAGATTTCGTGAAACAAGAATCAGAATCTACTGTAGCACACTTGTGTACCACTAATGTGTGCCACTAAATTCAATTGGTTTACCTCATAAAAATAACTACTTTGTATAAAAAAATTAAAAATAATTTCTCTTTCTCACTTTATTGATAATGTGGACCAATGATATTCAATGGCACATATTGTGGTACACAAGTTTGGAACAGCAGATTTTTTTCCATGACACAAAAAAGTCACACTTGCAATAATCATATACAGACTAACACTGTAATTCTTGACAAGTTGGCTACTAAAGACCTTAAAAGGTGAGTGGCTTGCATATATTTCAGTGATTCAGGCACTTCATAACACAAGTTTGTGTCACTAATTAGCACCACTAAAAAAAATATATATGTATATATAAGGGCCTGTTTACATCAACTTAAAATCAGTTCAATTCAATTCAGTTCAGATCGGTTCGGTTCGGTTCGGTTCAACGCTTCTTTTATTTTGCTACTCATTAATCCTTTAAAAAAAAACTTTTAATTCGACTGTTTTCAGCTGAAGTAAACAGGCCCTAAATACTAGCTAATTTTATGTGGATGCTATCGAAGAGGGTAATACAAATGAATGTGCATATAATCAGGGTTGAAAGACTAGTCCCAATAACTCTCAAAGAAACATTGGAACATGCATCTACATAAAGTATCAAATCCACCAAGCGTGTGAATATTCTTTGTTTTTCGATAATTAATTTTTTTGACTAGTCTAGTTTTTGTGAGTCATGCATGTATGTAACATCATGTTTACGGTAAAGAACTTAGGACATCAGTTTCGTATTAGTCGTCGTTAGTTTGGCAACGACCCATTCATCAAGTCTGCAAGACATGAAAAATTCCAAAACTCTCTCTTGTACATTGTCTGCTGTCAAAAAAAAAAAAAACAGCTACTACTACAATAATTCATCAAGTCTGCAAAAAGCTTTAAAATAATTCTATTATCTTAATAAAATTAATTGCATCGTCTAAGAACACTAAATATACTCACTCTATTAAACTTTCAACGTCAAAATAGTACATACAATACGTATAAATTAAAGATTAATGCAACTGGAACTCAATCTAACCCATCAACTACTGTTATGTTGGTTAATTAATATCCTGCATGACCGATGGTGGCTAGCTATAGTTTATTAGCGCAATAAAATATACGGAATGCTACATAATATGCTCCGTAATACAAACATTGCCTCAAATAATTAAGTACATATGTGATATGTATCATGTATGATGTATGCGATATATATATATATATAAATACGAAGACAATACTATAGTATGTAGTAGTCATTAGTCAAGTGGTGTATATATGGGTGGTATGGCTGCTTGACTAATATGCATGCTGTTCTTAGCTTCTACATATCGTGTTAATTGGGGAAGAATTTTTGCAAACACTTTCTATCCCCATCACCAAGTAAGCAGTCTATTCTTCCAAAAAAAAAAGTATAGTCCACACTTAATTGATTGAGATTTATGGGTGCGTTAATTATCCTTTATATCGTTATTTAATATAAAAGGGATAGTAAGGAATAACTCAAGTGCATAAAATTTCCCTCCCGATTTGAGGTAATGCTGAAAACGATTGTCATTAGCCGCTCTTGGTCCCAAAAAACACACCCCGCCCAAAAAAAAAAAAAAAAAGTCTAATGTTGAGATCAATTAATAAGTGCATTATATTATTAAGATTAATTAAATAACGGGTGATGAAAGGATACTGACCTAAATCATTAACTACTATATATTAAAAGACAAGATGCTTTTTAACAATACGTTATGTGGCATTCCAGTGATCAATTGACATGGACACATTCGAAAGGGAAACGATAAGCAATTTTCTGTCAAAGTATGCAGCGAACAAGTAAGTTTATACAACATTATTGGAAAACAAATCCTCAATCAATTTTTGAGAATTCCCAATGAATATTAGATATATCAAAAAGGTTAAGTCCGATCGGTAACTAGTTTGATTTTATTGTATTTGGGATACATCATGACACATGCGAAAATGTGATACCAAATTCCAAGTGAGCAAAAGCTCTAGTAGTAAAATCAGTGTTAATTTGCACCTTTAGAAGAGCAAAATCTCATTATTATTCTACTCCAAAAGTTAGCTTATTAAATAATCAACAAAACAACATTATTTTACTATCTCTACTTATCCCTAACCTATATACACTTCTCCGTAGGTTGCTAGTTAGCTGCCTTTTTTTGCGTCAAGCCACTAATTCATTCCTTGAGAACATACATTGTCAATACCTTATAGTTGCAGTATACATTATATTAGTATATATAATATATTACCTTAAGAATAAATTACGCATGGTCATTCATTTAACAAAACCAACAAATTTTTAAATAGTGAAGGAAGCAACTTAAACTATAATTTAATTAGTCATTTTTATTTATCTGTGGTTTGTAATTTAATTTTTTATTTTTAACACAAGTGGATTCAACTCATTCGATGCATCATTTAACTTTTTGATCGAGGATAATAAAGTTAATTAAAGATTAATAAGCAATCAATTCAAAGCAACTAAAGCAAGTATATGGCAATGTTTCATCTCAAAGCAAAATTACTTTTAACAAATTTAAGTCATATATTTTGAATATTTTACATCTAAAATCCGCCTTAAAAACCCCATGAAAAACTCTACATATTAACACATCAATTATTCTTGTTTGTAAAAACTAACTACCAAAAAAAAACAGAGAGAAACAAACATGAGTTCCCAAACACCCTTGTATCGTTTACATGCTTCTTCATCATAACCCTAACACTTGCCCAAAAATGCCAGCACAAAACTTACCACAAGATTATGTTAATGCACACAATGCTGCTAGGGCTGAAGTAGGTGTTGCCAACTTACAATGGAACACCACACTAGCGAGCTACGCCCAACAATATGCTGACCAAAGGAAGGTGGATTGCACCCTTCCGCATTCAGTGGGCCCTACGGAGAAAACATCGCTACAGGTAGTGGTGCTTCATGACTGGCTCAGCCGCGGTGCAGTTGTGGGTGAATGAGAAAGCTTACTATCACTATTATTCGAACACTTGTGCCGCTGGTAAGGTGTGTGGACATTACACTCAAGTGGTTTGGAGTAAGTCTACTCGTATTGGATGTGCTAGGGTTCAAGCAACAACGGGTGGTATTTGTTACTTGCAACTATGATTCACCGGGCAACTATGTTGGTCTCAAACCTTACTAATAATAATTCTCTAATCCCTATAAGCTTGATAAGTGAATGAACTCATTAGACACAAGAACAATATATACTCGATGCATACATAATGTTTATTTTCTTTAGCCTTAATGGAAACACATAAAGCCCATATACAGAGGAAGACACCATGATTGTACCCAACAAAAAAATGTGGTGACAGAAACATGAAGTGAAAAAAAAGTAACACCCCAAGAAGTAATACAAGCACATAAGTCGTCCAGAAAACATGGGCGGGGTGAGAGATCCCAGACCCTGAAACGAAAGGGAAGCTTAACCATTAAGCTACCCGTCACTCTCAAGACCCCTAAAAGTGCAATCAAGAACACACGATCTCCCAAACATCTCTTTAAAATCACTGGACCTCTATTTGAATATCGAATGGCCAATAATAATTGCTTTGCAGAAAATTAGCCAAAATTTAACCAAATTTTCATGATAGCACGGCCCTATAATCGAACGAAAGATTAATTAGGGTTTTCTTAAAGCTGCAAACCAACACCATAACACTAAGGTTAAGTTTTCCCCTAACTTAAAAAGAGAGATGTACGTCATACGAATACAAATAAAACAAAACCTCCGAGAAAAGAGTGAAATAATCAAGAGGTATAAATTAGGGATTTAGATGTTAAATTGATGGCGGTGATGAAAAAGTAAGGAATTTATTTATTGTGATTTGAATCCAGGTTAAGCTGGAGTGGGAAATGAGAAAAGAAATTCAAATCAAATCAGACCATGGCATATCAGATCGAAATTGTAAACCATTAAGAAATATTAGCTCGTTCATACAAAAACCCTAAACAAATAATACACCCCATTTACTGCCATCTAGCTGCGCAAATTAAAACATACATCATCATCGTAATCAAAGCCAACTCCAAGCAGAGGGGTGGTATATATAGGTGCATGAACCAAACATACATACCGTAGAGCACGCACAAGCAATAAATAAATTAAAAAAAAAAAACTGAAAATTATTGTAAATTAAGGTAGTCTTGAGTTCTTGAGTAATTAATTAGCTAGTAAGGACGCTGTCCTATGTAATTGCCAGGAGGATCGTAGTTACAAGTAATGAATGCACCACCATTTTGGCAAATAACTCTAGCACATCCCAAATGCACTGACTCTTTCCACACTACTTGAGTGTAATGCATACAATCTCCATTTGTGCAAGAATTTGAATGATAATCATAACTCGATTTTTCATCAACCCACATCTTCACCCCATCAACACCGCTCAATGGGCCATTTGTCCCGTACCCTTCTGCTAGGTTTTCGCCATAGCTATCATTAGGTGAGTGCACTAATTGGCAGTCGCCTGCCCTTTCGTTTGCGTATTGTTGGGCGTAGCTTGCCACCTTGTCACTCCATGCTAATGGCCCTACCCCAACAGCCGCTCGAGCAGCATTGTGTGCAGCCAAGTAGTCTTTAGGGGAGTTTTGTGCATGGCATTTAGCCAAAGATAGGGTTATAGTTATTAATACTAGGGCATATGAATATTGCGGAAAAGAGGTTTTCATGTGGAACATTTTTTATTGTTTTTGACTGGTTTGGAATGTGGTTTAGGAGGATTATATTATGATGGATATGATTATATGAATGATGATTTGGTTTGAATTTATAGATGAAGGTTATGGGTGAAGCAGAAATTAATTATGACGCACAATAATTAACAAGAGATAGTTTGAACTTAAAACGTAAAAATAATATAATTGACCATAAATTATGCCGTGAAAATGGATGGTGTAGAACAAAGAAAACTTCAAAATGTGATTATTGTGCATGAAACCATTGAAATTACTCAATGAGGTTATCGATCACTTATCAATCATCTATAGGAAATCACATAGTCAAATATCTAATAGTGTACAAGTTTAACTTTAAAAGGCATCTATTCATTCTGTCAATAAAAATAAGTTCAGCTCATAAAAATGATGTGTACTGACTGTTTATTTCTCATGTTAATTTTAGTTTTCTGCTTTGTATCGAAAAAAATGCTAGAAAAGTATATATATTCATTTTCATTATCTTCTTCGAGCCATTTTGCTATTAAAACAGCCTAAGGGGTTACAATGGACAATAATTTAATTAACAGTTACTAACACTTTGGATTACATCCGTTGAAACACAGGTTTTTCAGTTAAAGACGTTGAAAGAAGATTGTGTTAAGTATAAACAATTACCTCGAATTAGTCAGCGTTTTCAGCTTGTAATTGAGTCAATTACGCCAACATAAGCCACTTTTTAATTTTGGGGAGAACTAGTTAATTAAGTCTACGGTGGATAATTATTTTTTTACTTTACAAAAAAATTGTAATTTAATTTGCAACTACAATTTGTGATCAAAAACTTTGGTTAACACTCAAATAACTAACAAGTCAAGTCTTACGTCATGCTCAAATGTTTAATGCATCAGCCTGGGCCTAGATTTTATGCAGGGCCGTTTCTGAGTGTGTCTGAAGAACTCCACCTTAGCTTATAGGACGCCAAAAATTAAGATATTTATCAAATATCATATACTATCATCAAAATTATATATAAACATATAAATATTGTTAATATAAGGGCTTAATTTAGTATATTAAGCGAAGGGGCCTCCAGACATTTTGGCGAAGAAAGAACAGCATCTGTGAACTATATTGTAGTTTGGATTCCTTCTGTAGGCCACTTATTGCGCTTAAGTACTCCTTAATTCTGCCCTTCGCAAGCAATGCTAGAATCGCCTTACACATGAAATCTTTGATATGCTAAATTTGCATTCTTTTTACTAGTAGAATTTTATGTTTTGTTTGATGTGTAAGTGGTGTGAACTTTGGAAGAGAGTAAAGTTATGAATCAATGAAAGCAATTTTGGGCCTTGAACGTGTCCAAAACAAATAGACAGTCTGGTTGTTGGGCAGGGCTACTGTTTGGGCCAAATTTGATATCCAAAATATGTTAAAGCAAGCTTTATTGGGCTTGTTAATTAAAGCGGGCCAAAATAAATTAAATCAAATCGGATATTTTAGCACAAAAAGTTTTCGGGCCCATGTTGCTTTGACCGTTGATCACCTCTTTTAAAATTTAGCGGAAGCAAAAAGTAAAGTAGCACCTAGCGGCTAGCACCCATTTCAAAACAGGGAACATAATAAAGTTTTGGATGCTGGGGTTCACGGACAATTGGTAAAATATTGAGGCGGATATTAGAAGGGGCTTGGGACAGTTTTCCATAATCTGAAAACAAAGGCAATTTTTCACGAATTTTAAAGGTTTTGGAGTCAAAAAAAAAAAAAAATCGAAAATTTTACCTAGTGTCCTTATTGTCAAAATAGGGACTTAAATTAGCTTTTTAGAGTTTTAAACACGATAAGTCATTTTTGGGAGAGCAAAAAAGACTAGAATGACATTTTTTGGAATATCTTGGAGGAAGAAAAAATAATTACTCCCTCAATATTTTGTTACTTGCTACATTTATTTTTTCACATCTCTCAATACGCAACTTATCCGATTAATATCTCGAGTTTGATATTATAAAAAATTATAAAAATTATATTTTTGGAAAATATACATTGAGGCTAATCAAACAAGATCTCATAAGACTATGTTTTTCGTTACGCATTAATCACCAAAGTAAGTCAAAGTTACATCATAATTCATAAATAGTGTCAAAAACCATAATGTAACAATTAAAAAAAGACCGGGGTTGTAAGTTTTTTTGGCTTAAAATGAGCAGATTGGTTATGTGTTCAATAAGAACAATTCGTAAAACAACAAGGTGGAAACTAGACAAGGCCTAGGGCAGCTTTCGAAAGCTAAAAACAAAGGTTATTATCCATAATTTTACGAAGGTTCTGTGTTCCTAGAAAAAAATTGTCTAAAATCTTACACAGTATCCCTATGGTCAAAATAAAGATTTTAAGCTGTTCTTTCTGGTTCAAAAGATGATAAGACTTGAGAGAGTGAAAAAGAATAGTGTGACTACTTTTTGGAATCTTTATGAAGAAAGAACATAACATATATTTTTAGGACTAAACTGGGGGGGGGGTTCAACTAAAACACTTGGTAAAAATACAGGGTGGAAACTAGACGAGGCATGGAATAGTTCGACCAAACAAAGGCTATTCCCTAGCAAATAAAAAATATATATAAATATAATTGTTTGTTTGGATTGAAAGAACAAATTTAATAATGCAAGTGTCGTCACTCATGTGATCATGCCATGATATTGTTTCAGCCCTTACTCTTTTCTTATATTCAGTCCTAAATTTAGGATTTCGTTTTTTCATGAGTATAATATAAGTTCGTTTAAAAGAAGAAAACTTATATTTAGATCAGTTTAAAAGAACAAGGACTAAATGGTAATGAAAGCGTGGGCTAGAAGTGCTCCAAATTAAAGTGTGAAATTGCAAATTGTATGATTGAATTTTTTGTTAAATGTCATGTAAGTCAACTCATTGGTAATGTATGGTCAGCTTTAATTTGCTTTTGCTCACTCACTTTGCTGCACGAGTGTAAACGACCAAATTTGTGTTTAAAGGCGTCAGAACATTCAACTCAGCGCAAATGGAGCAGTCACTAATTTCTCTTGAATCATATTACTTTTTTGACACCTTTTGGTTCTTCTCTTCTTTATTTATTTATTTTTTTTTTTTTTTGTGTTTGGTACAAATGCAACATCATATTTGACTGCTCCTTTATTACTATAAGAATCTCCGTCAATTTAATACACTTGATCACCTAATAAAGTCATTAACTTCTACACTCGTAAATGTGAAATCGCTTAATCAAGAATCTCCATTTCTAAAATTTCAATAATCTCTTCGGTTAGTACTTTTTTAATATATAGTTTTTAGAAGTTTTAATATCATCCTTTTTTCTTTAAAATGGCAAAAATCACTTTAATGATATATTGATGGGAATTATGTGCAAATGAGTTGATCAAGCATTCTTCTTATTCTAAAGGATAGATTGCCTAATTGTATACCAGTAAAACATAATTGTGTATTAGGGTTCATTGAGTTGTTTTGGATTTAGTGTTTTTAAATTTTAAAAGTAAAAATCGATTTCAATATAATCTTTAAAAAATCAATTTTAATTTTACGTGTTGCGTTAGCTTGATTAGCATGTATGGAGCATATGACAGTTATAGATTAATTGTAATTTACACACATTATTAGAGATTATATGTTTGGGTGTGTTCTCTTCAAACGTTGAATGATAATTTATAATTTGTTAAACTTATTGTAAAGGACTGGAATGAATAGGAAGAAGTAATTTAATTGAAACTTTATTATGGAGGTTTTATAATGAATTGGAATTAAACTTATTAAAACTTTTTTATTAGAGGTTTTATAATGAATGAGAACTAAACTTATTGAAATCTTTATTATTGGAGGTTTTATAATGAATAGAAACTTATTGGAGATTATTGTAACTTATTGGAACTAATTAGAATGAATTGAAACTTCTTGAAAAAAAAATTGCCGTAAGGAGAAACGTACACAACTTCACACCCTAAAAGTCCTTTGTGCACCTTATCTTTATGTTCCACAAGTTTGATATTACCTATTTATTTTTCACTTAATTCTATCTTGATGGTAGGTTTATTTTCAAGTTTTTGTTAAATTTCCAAAGTTGACCAACAAGGCCTAACCTTTGTTTGACAAACAAGGTATATCCGTATATATAGTCTCAAACTCCCAACTTTTTTTAGGACAATAAAATCAAAGTGCTTAAAATATTGGTACACAAGAGTACAAGTCAAAATTGCACTATATTCATATAAATAAATATCAACTCATGCCCTTTAAATTCCTCAACCAACCATCGTACCTCTCATAAGTCATAACCCTTTTCTTTGTTTTCTCAACCAAAAACACAAAAATGAGGCAAGTCATTTTTATCTTGTGCACCATTTTAGCCATAACCATTGTATCATCTCAAGCTCAAAACAACCAATCACTAACATTCCTAGACATGCACAACACGGTCCGTGCGGAAGTAGGCGTGCCGCCCCTAGTATGGAACCACACCCTAGAGTTATACGCCCAAGACTTCGCCGAAAAAGTCAAGGAAACGTGCAATAACACGGCGGAGTCTAGTGGTCCTTACGGGGAAAACACGTCCTCAGGGTACGGGGCGTTTACGATAGGCGATGCCGTGAATCAATGGGTGGAGGAAAAGCCGAACTATGATCATCGTAATAATGTGTGTGTTAATGGTACTGAATGTAAGCATTATACACAAGTGATTTGGAAAGAAAGTACACAACTTGGGTGTGCTAATACAACTTGTGGTGCTGGTTGGCCTTTTGTTGTTTGTGAGTATTTTCCTCGTGGAAATGTTCATGGTAAATGGCCTTATTAAAATTTGCCCGGTATATTAACCTTAATTATTATAAGATATTGTTGTGTTGTTCATCAATAAATTTGACTAATTTGATGGACTATTTATGATACTATGAAATAAATTTGGATTTTGGATAATTGATTTGATTTGATATAGTGTGTATGAAATTGAATTGGCTTTTTACTTATGTGGTTGACGAGGATTTGAATATGAGCCTTAATTAGCTTGAACTTCTCATGATGTATACTCATGAATCATGATTGTAGCAAGTGTAGCTTTTGGCTATAATACCATCATTTCCAATTGAGAGAGGATAGCTTTTGAAAATTTGAATAGGAAGAGCGTAATATGCTTCAATATACTTGGAACAATCATAAGTAACTACCAAGTGGACACTATTAAAATGTATCTACTCTAGTATAATATTTTTTTAGTTATTTCCGATAGTACCTATATTTTAATATGTGATTCCTTTCATCCGTTATTATCTCATCCGTTAAGATTCCTTTCACTCCATTTTGCATTTCCACAACACGTTGACATTCTTCGTTAGACTAAAAACTTGGTTTGACATACAAGGAATCCCAACTTTAAAAGGACAACAAAACAAATCACTACTCCACTATATAAGACATGTTAATAAAGATTATATCATTACTATAATAAGGCATAGTAGTAGCTATTTAATACCAATCTCTAAACAAAACAACAAATCAACATCATATAACCATAAAAAACATGAAGCTATTCCTTAACCTCTTGGTGACCATATGCACCATTTTAGCCACAAACCTTGTACTATCCATTGATGCACAAGATGACCCAAAACACTACCTAGATCCACAGAACACGGCTCGTGCGGAGGTTGGTGTAAGCCCCTTTGTATGGAACCACACCCTAGCATCATATGCTCAAAACTTCGCCAATAAATTCAAGGAAAGGTGCGTAAACATGGTGAAGTCCAATGGACCATATGGGGAGAACATTGCGGCAGGGTACGGTGCATTTACGACGGAAGAAGCCGTAGGCCAATGGTTGAGTGAGAAGCCTAACTATGATCCTCACTTAGGTGAATGTATCAAAGGAAAGGAGTGTCAACATTATAAACAAGTAATTTGGAAGCAAACTACACAACTTGGGTGTGGTACGTAGTGCAACTTGTTCTGGTTGGCCTTTTGTTGTTTGTGAGTATTTTCCTAGTGGTAATGTTCAAAGCCCTATTAATTAGTTTTGCTAAAAATATATGATTAGATCCTTTAAAATAAAAGAATGAATGAAAGAAAGGAAAGCATACTTGTGATTAGAGAATGATTTTTGTAATAAGTTGGCCATTTTCATATAGTTTTGACGTTCATCTATGGATTTTGTTGGACCATAAGCAAACCATAGCAAAAATAAAAATAGAGGTCTACCTAGTTTATCATTTTATATGCATATTGAGTGGCAATTCGGTAATAAAAATAAGTTTGGGAGCTGTATATGGCTAATGTGATTAAGTGATCCATATTAGAGTACTTTAACACAGTACTTTAGATATTATTCCGTACAATATATGGAGGCAAAAAAAAAAAAAAAACACTTATGAAGTGATAACTAATTAAGAGGGTGAAATACTGAAAATGTAAGTATTTAAAGTTGTGGAAAGAAAATTTAATTGATGATATGAAGAATTACAAGTGGTAGCATATATAAGCTAAAAAATGGGGCATATAGAAGAGGGTTCAAGAAGAAAGTGTTGCCAAAATTCAGTAGCAACGTGGAGATAGATGTTATTGAGAGACACATTAAATCATGCAATTAGCGGCCGGCATTCATGACTGATCAATTTAGTCACTGATGATTAACTTGTTTTTCACACTTTATATTATCTTCATGAATGATCTTTATTAGCAGTAACTAATACTTAATTAGCTTATTTATATCAATTATAATTTAAGTATGAATATTGTCAAAATATAATGTGGTCTAGTTTTTTTTTTTTTTTATGCCTAAGTAGGGGACAAACTAATAAGCAAGATTACAAGAGATATACTCTTCGGCTAAAACATGGGATACAAAATCCGGTGCAATAGTATAGGAAACAGTGGTGTTGTCTTGGTTGGAGTTGTTCCTGCAGTGTTTTGGTCTAGTTATTTCGAAATGAAATAATTAGGATCGAATAAATGAATGTGTTTGTTGTTTATTTTTAACATATTTTCACTTCTTATAAGGTTTGAAATGATAAGTTTAATTCATATAAGTGAATTGTAATAAGATTGACTTATTTTCTGGCATTATAAGGTTCGACTATTGTATATATCTCTTACAAAATAAGACAAATTATATTTAGATACACATGGACAATCAAGGAGAAGTTAAAAATTCAGGCCTCTAACTAAAATTGAGATATTGTTAGTTCAGTTGAAGATATATGTCATCAATCTTAGTTGAAAGGTGAGTAGGTCTACAACAAATCAATTGAAGATTGGATAAGATGGATAGTATAAGCTAAACTCAAAGCGAATCGAGTTGAATCAAATTAAATCAGAATCAGCCCAAATGTAACGTTAATCAAGAATGTGTTCTTTTCAAAAGCTTTTTTTTTTTTCCAATATCATTTTTGAATAAGTTCTAATATACTTCGTTTTAAAATCTCTAATAAGTTCTAATCCTTTTAAAATTGAATTTTATCACCTACCGTGATTTGTGAAAAAAGTAAAGAGCAAATGAAAACCATTTTAGAGAATGTAGCAACAAGTTGGAGACAATTATACTTACTTTATGGGCTTGTTTACTTCAGCTTAAAATCTATTCAATTCACCTCAGCTCAGTTCAGTTGAAATTATGGATTATGAAATTATGTTAATTTCAATGATCGATTAATTTCATAATTCATGATTTCAAACGTGTGCATTAAAATTAATATAGTTTGAACCCATGGGAGGTTTACGGTTGGGACAATGACCAGTTTGCTTACATTTAACTTAAGGAGTTAAGTAGTTAACCTTGTCTTCTTCCTTATAAACAAAGATGGAGAAAATTAAAAACATGGAATGTGCTTAAACACTGAGTTTAATGGATGAGTTATGCATTATGGGCTGTTAGAGAAGACAATTGTGGCCCAAATGACTTTTTCTAAGTTTTAACATAGGTGTCCAGTTCGCTGCTTGTTGGGCCACAGCAGCAGGGATTTGGGCTTCTTAGAAGCGGGCTTATCAGTGTGTACTAGTATATGAAACAGGGTGTGTTCTCTATATTGGTTATTTTTTTCCAATTATTTTCAATTCAATCCTTTATATTGTCTTATACATTCAATATATTTTAATCCAATCCAATTTCGTCTTATTACTTCTTAAGAAATCTCGCTTTAACCATTAAAAAGAACACACCTTTAGACTTTGTTTGTCAACATATGCTAAGCAACTACCTTATTAGTTTCATCTTTATTTCAACTCATATTTGCAAACACTACCTCAAGGAGACTAAGGCGTTCTGTTGTGAAGCATACATTCTTGCTACCTAATTTACTTAACCAATTTTGTCTTCTCGACATAAAAATGGAACATATATTGCACTATAGTTATAATAAAAGAAAGAAAAAAAATACTTTGTGCTTTTGTATAAGCAATTAGTAGCTATAAAAAAGTGGATTACATATTATTGGTATGTGATGAATAACAAGTGTCTTTAAAATACCTATATAAAAAGTTTATGCCTATATCGACGGTTAAATTTTCAAAATTTTATTATTGAGCATGTTTTATAAAAAGTTTGAATTGTTTGATAGGACATATGATAAACACCTTCTTTTTAACATCTCTTAATTGGTACTCCGTATTAAATTAAGTTTAAAAAGAGTGTGATATATAGCCATCAATCAATTGATTAATTAATTGGTACTCTGTATTAAATTAAATTGAAAAAGAGTGCAATATAAACTATAAAGCCATCAACCAATTGATTAATTACGAGTAATTTTATTTTTATAACATCACTTGTTTGACTAATTTGTACATTAGGCAGCCAAACTCGCTTGCTGAAACTATACGGACGTTTAAAATTTTGTAATTCAATTGTATTGGCGTCGATACTTTATTTGTATGGATGATGAAGTAGTTGCATAATTCAATAGTACGTAATTATTATAGAGAAAATTTGTAGCTCGTAAGAAATTAACTAAAGTTAAATTCTAAAATATGTGAAAATTTTCACGTTAGAAATAGTTAGTTACTGCATGATGCATGCGCTCTTTTACCTTGTTCATACTTCAATTTCTTTCCAACTATAAATATGGCAGTTCATCTCGTAATTATGAATAATTATGAGGTTGCAAATTTAAAACTTCAATTTTTCAAATGCTACCCATTTCAACTAATTGGACTATTATTGTACTCAAGTCAAGCACTTTGTCTTGTATGCAACATGTTGCACAATAACTAAATGGTGCGGCAGCCCAATTAAAAACCTAGGGTTTTAAGAGAAACCAATCGTCAGCCTTCTTTTCTCTCTCCTCTGTGTTCTTCTTCTTCCCTATTCCTCTAAACTTTTTCCTTTTTTAGGCGAATTTATGCAGCAATATTTGGTTTGTGCATGAATCTAGCAATTAATCTTGATTTTTCTTTTCAACAATATTGAATGTTTAATGTTCAATGTATTTCGAAATTTTAGGTTCTTAAATTTCATCTATTTTTATATTGAATTCGACTTTTTTGATACGAATCTTGAGTTTATTGTAGAATTAAGATTCTTAGGGTATTTGATTTCTTATATATATATTTTTTTTTTCGATTTGTAAGTTTTATATCCATATTCCAACAAAGTAACCCAGATTATTAAAGTAAGTAACCACTTTTAGCATAAGTAACTATCATTAGTCTGATAAGTAACCACAATATTACTAACAAGTAACCTCGGTACTATTACTAATAGGTAACCATAACACTTTTAGAAAGTAACCACAATTGTTCATATTAATAACCTTAGTATTACCAACAAGTAAATCACAGTTATCAATAAGTAACCACAATGCAAGTAACCTCGATATTACTACTAATAGGTAACCATAACACTTCTAAAAAGTAACCATCATTGTTCATATAAGTAACCACGTTATTATTAACAAGTAAATTGCAATTATCAATAGTAAGTAACCATAATTCTTCTAAAAAGTAACTATCGTTGTTCAATTATGTAACCACAATGTTAATAACAAATTAATCTTCAATTATCAACATTTATAACAAGTAACAAACCATCAATATTTAACAAAGTAACCTATAAGTAAATAATATAGTTCAAATAATTAGCCATTGCAATTCAAATAAGTAAGAAATTGCTTAAATAAGTGCATGTAGAACGTGAGTAACCATCATTATTGAAATAAGTAACCATCATTATTCAAACATGTAACCATCGTTGTTCTACTAAGTAACCATTGTTGTGAATCCCAGAACAGAAGGACGATATTCACATGTATGGCCGCACCATCATGCAACCTGCCATACAGAAAACACGCCCAACTTATATTCCGATTTGTGTATTTCTTTTGTTGGACACAATTACAAATACTATCTCATGCATGTCCTTTATTTGCAACACTTTGACTTGTACATCTTCTATGACAAAAGTGGAGAAAAGTGATCGAATAGCAAGAGGGAAAGATAGAGAAAATCAGAAAGAGGCAATGAACTGAACCGAATCTAACTTATTTTTATTTATTTATTTTTTTCCGTTATTACTTTTTTTTGGTTTTAATTTTATTGTTTTAAAATAATGTTTTTATTTTTAAAAATAATTAATAAAAATTAAAGATTAAAAAAAATAATAATAAAATATAAATCATAAAAGGATAAAAATAAGTAAACTGGAATTATGTGGACTTAGTTGAACTGAACTAAAAATATTAAAATAAGATGAATTGAACTGAAATTAAACTCAAAAGTATATGACCTTAAAAAAAACAACCTACTACAAAAGAAAAGTAAAAAGAACAAGAACGAGAAAGGAAGTAAAAGTACAAATAAAGTGAACCTTTGTACTCCGGGATATCAAAAGTATGTGTTGCATATGAGTATATGACTGGCCTGAACCAGAGGTAATACACTAGTACATTAGTAGTACTTCACAAACTCATAACTTCTTTAAGTTCATAATTATTGCTTTAAAACTAATTAAACAATAAATGCATGGTTAAGGGGCAATAAATACAATGAATATAAAAAGGACTAAGATTATCTTTTGATTTTAAATAAGACTTGTTCAACTTCTATCAAAGTTAACAATGAATGACAATGCAAATGACGAGTATGTCGTTCACAACTAGACATGCATGATGCATGCATATTAATTAGTTTAATTAAGAGCATTTTAGTTGTATGGACCCCAATTTTTTTTACTAGGTACATCGGTTTGTTATTTTGCAGCCCCAATAGCCACCACCCACGTCACTCACCAAAGAAAATAATTAATAATATTGATCACTCTCCATCTAGTCTAGAAGAAAAATGGTTAGGTCTTTATCTAGTGGTTAAGGACCTTAATTCTAAATTATACTCTATTAATATATCTAATTTAATCAGGTGGGTAATCTCACTATCATAAAATCCATTTGTTGGGTTTGACACATACCTTAGGAAATTCGTAATATCTTAAAAAATAATAATGCTTCCACAGACCTTAATTGTACCGTATAAATATTTTTTCAATTAAGCATTGTTTTTGAGAATATAATCAAGTTGCTGATTTTTTAGCCTATGAAGAACATAGTCAAGCACTTCTTATAATTCGGTTACGTTCTACCATTGCTTTGTCCTCAAGAACGTTTTGGGTTGGCTTTCAATGAGAAGCTACTCGATTCTTATTTTTTAATATAAAAATCTAGTGGTTGAGGCCTCGGGGTTGAGGGTTTTGTAAATATGTTACAAATTAAACATGAGGCTTCCTTCCCCGTTTGCAATATGTTTTGCTATTGCAAGTTTTGCAATATATTACTATCAATAAAAGTCTAGGCAAAATGTGCATGTGTATTGATTGTCTGATTGATAATTTATGATTACAAACTAGCAGGTTTTTAGCTAACTTAAGTACAAGGATGACACTTACGAGTACATAGTTTCATCTTTTTGGAAAAAATAAAAATCTTTAAAAAGTTTAACAATTTGTCAATAATTGAAATATAGGTATCAAATTGAATTGAGAAAATAAGTTCTTAAGTATTGTTCTTCTCATCTTATTTTCAATAACAATAAGTTCAATTCAATAAAAATTAAGTTCCGTTTTATTAAAAAATAAGTTTAAATTTGCTCAACAAAACATGTGTTCAATTCAGAAAAAATAAGTTCAAATCAATAAAATAGGGGGAGGGGGGTGTAGCCATCCTTTAACAAGAGAGGTCATTTGACCCTACTTGAAAACAAAAATGGATAAATTTCCTATTAAATTTAGTGTTTTTCAAGTTTTTCATTTATAGTTTGATTATTTGACCCCATTAAAATTACTTAATATATTTGACTCCATTAATTATAATTTCTAGATACGCACTGGGAGCAGCACATAATAGACCCATGCATATATGCCCAAAATAACGAAAGGTTTGAAAATGGAGCTTTACCCACTTACAGTTTGGCTATATTACGTACCGTGTTGCATTTAAAATACATGTTATATTCCTATAGTAAGTCATTTGGGACAAATAGACAAATACAACCTCTATTTCACATTATATCCAATAATTTAACATTAAGTAGAAAGGGAAAATGTTTAATCGTTACAAAGAATGTGAAACGGAGGTAATACATAACAAGTACAAGCAACACCTTGTAGTCCATGTAACATCAGTTGTTCATTTCGGAACATTTAGGGCCTGTTACTTCAGCTTAAAATCCGTTCAGTTCAATTCAGCTCTTCTCTTATTTTGCTATTCATTAATCTTTCATAAAAAACTTTCAGTTCAGTTCAGCTATTTTCAGCTGAAGTAAACAAGCCCTAAAAAACCATCAATTATGAAGAATAATTCCCTACTTAATTAATTACAGCTAAAGCACTAGCAATATATATAGGAGTATTCAGAAGTCCCATATATGCGAAATGATTAAATTAAAAGCCATTGCATACATAGCAGGGGGGTTTTTAATGGGTAGTTGTTCCTAAATCTGATTCGTCTCAATAATGGAGACGATTCCGATTCTTCATGTTATAATTGACCGTACTCATTAACAATATTTTTTAAATTAGCCGTTTTCAATCCCTGTACCCGTATTCGTTTTCGACCATGTTCACGGCTTGGTGCAACCTACATTGTATATATTTGCATTGAAATGAGTTTTTTTTTTTTTTTTCCTTTTTTAAAGAACTTGAAATGAGCTTCATTAATTAGAATGTAGCTCAAAAGCAGACAAATCTTTCTTTTTGGAAACAAGCAGACGAATTTTATACAGCAGTACACTAATCTGTGTAACATTAGTATATTGCACATGGTCTTAGCTGGTTTCACTTCCATTATCGACAATATACCTCCTTTTTGTGGGAGTAGGTATAATTAGATCAACTTAATTAACATTATTAGCTTTTGATCAATGTACTCCATGGTTATTTTTAATTAATTGATTGATATGTCCTTACTTGAACAAATCTTAAGGATCTATTTATATTAGTAAGAGCATCAAAATATTCATTTGATTATTGTCGTAGTTACGATTAATCGATCATATCATCGTTAGAAATATATTATTGTACGGAGTATTAAATGTTAGGCAATTTTAAATTAATTTTTAATCATTATATTTCATTATCTTATAATTGAGCAATTGATGTTTTTAAAAAAAATTGAGCAGTTGTACACTCAACATTTGAACTGACTACACATTTGTTATAAAAAAATTGTTTCGACCGTTTTAACTTTAAACACAAGACAAGAATTGGGTTTAATTGAAATTGCATTTGTTTGAAAAGCTAAGTATAGTACACTCAGACTGTTTATAACCACATACCACAAAAATTAAAATAAAAAATATTTATTACCCTACCAAACAAAAATGCATATCTTTAATCTCCATATACACAAAAATGTTTGATGTAAGAGTTGCTTAGTTCACCAACTTTTCCTAAATAAATAAACACGGAGTACTAATTTGTGAGAAATTAGAAGCATTTTAATAGTAGTTTAATAATATACCGATTATTAAAAAAAAATTAAAATTAATACCGAGTAGGTGAGTACTATGGAATGAATGGAAATTTAGCATTTTCCTAGTTTGAGTATAGATTAGGTAATAATAAGCTGATATTTTATATGTATTTTACCCCCGATTCCGAGTGATTTTTAGCTCTAATACGGCTCTTTTGAGCCATTTCTATTAACTTTTGCTATTTCGAGTGTTTGTTGTGGTTTTTATTAGATTTTACATGAATCGATGATTTATCGTTATTTTCCGAGCCTTTTGAAGCACTTGAACAAGTTAGTGAAGAGTTGAAGTCATTTGAGAATTGAAGCTTAACCGAAGACTAGAAGTGTTAAAACAAAGAATTAAAGAAGAACAAGCAAAAACCGAGAAACGAAGGCAAACAAGCCATCCGCCCGGACCGAAGCTGTGCGCCCGGGTGAAGGCTGCACGCCCGGACCCTCCAGGCGGGTGGCTCTAAAGACTAAATTCCGCGTGTTTTTTCCCTTGTTTAGCCTAAGTACTTAAGTGTTTAGTCTCCTAATTAGTTATTTACGCCTCTTTTCACTTTAGAACCCTAGTTTACTCTAAAAAATTCTCTCAAAGTGTAGAATTCTTATCAATCTTCCAATCAATAATATTCAGGTTCTATATCAATCTTAATTCTTGTTCTTAGTTATGTTTATTATAATTTTCAATTTATGTTCTTAGTTTTAATAGTTTTATGTTTAGATTTAATTTCTTGATTGTTGTTGGTTTCGTTTAGTTTAATCATGTTTAGTATTTTAATTGCTTTTATTGATTTAGTTTTTGTTCCTTCAATTATGAGTGAGTAGTTCCTTTTGTAGGACTAGGGGATCCATGGATTAATTGGTGATGTTTTGCTCATAAATATTAGTTTAACTATTAATGTGCTTAAATTCTTATTGTCAATTGTTATTGCTTTCAATTAAATACTGGCCAGGTTTAGTTGTTAGTTTGATATTGTTGAAATCGATGCCGAGAGGTAAGATTACCACAATTAGATCATAAGGACAATAGGCAAAACGAGTCTAAGTGAGCGAGAGCCATTAGATGAGTTTTGAAGGGGACTAGATTCGAGAGAATTAGTGGACCTTAATTCAAGAAAATTGATAATCTAATTATTTATTTGTGTGCAATTCGTTGGTTATCTGTGGTGAACCGATGTCATAGGTCTAGTCATTAATTAAACTCCTTAATCAATTTAATTCTGATTCTAGTTAATTTCTTGGTCACAATTGTCACTCAAAGGCCTTTTGCACAGTTTAGACTTTTTAAAACCAATAGGTTTAATTGCTTCCCTGTGGATTCGATCCCTACTTCCCTAGCTATCTTAGTTAGAGTGGTTAGGTTTATTTTTGCTAGGGGTGCGATAAACTTTGACAATGACATAATATTACTACTAAAGGTAATGAGGGAAGCAAAACATTCCAAATTGATAATAAAAATGAGAGATATATATATATATATATATATATATATAACATAGTCGCTTAATTATTAAAATCGTCAAACATTTCTTTACTTCACTAATTAACCTTACAAAACAAAAAATCAACTCCTAAAATTGTAAATATAAAAATATTAAAAGAAAAAGAAAAAGAAAAGGACCCTTTTAATTTATTTATCATTTCCTGTAAAACAAAACTCCATAACTTGTATACGTACATTGAAATTAATTTACTGCCTTGGTACGGGAATAACTTGGAGAGGCTTAACCTTTTGCAAAGTGATACCAAATTTTTCATCCATGTCCAAATCTTTTGGGTTCATGCCATCTTCAAGCTTCCAATCAAATGAGTGAAGAAGAGTAGCCATCATCAAGTTTAACATTCTATAAGCCAAAGTTAGTCCAGGACATATCCTTCTTCCGGCACCAAAGGGCAAAAGCTCAAAATCTCTTCCCTTAAAATCAATTCCGCTCTCTAAAAACCTATCAGGTGAAAATACTTCCGCATTTTTCCATACCTTAGGGTCACGACCAATGGCCCAAAGGTTGACAAGAACTTGTGCATCTTTGGGCACAACATAGCCATATAACTCAACGTCAACGTCTGCCTTACGAGGTAAAAGAAATACCGTTGGAGGGTGTAGACGTAAAGTTTCTTTGATGATGGCATTCAAGTAAGGAAGTTTTGAGATATCGGATTCTTGAATCATAGAACTATCTTTGCCAATGGCTTCTTGGATTTCATTTTGAACTCTAATCATCATATCTGGATTTTTAACAAGCTCTGCCATCGCCCACTCTAATGTGCTTGCGGTTGTGTCTGTTCCAGCATCAAAGATGTCCTGCATATGCATTTTGTCATTGTTAGCTCTTTGGAATACTAACAAAATATTATATATACTACTACTTCATAGTTGGACCAAATTAAAACTATTAATCAAAAGCCAATTCAAATTTGGGGTATTTGTATTCTAGCCTACATTATTATTATTATTATTATTATTATTATTATTATTATTATTATTATTTACGTGCAATATAAGGGTCCCAAAGTCCCAAGTCCCAAGTCCCAACTAAGTAGTAAGTACCCCATGTCATGCATTAAATTAAATGAACTTCCTTTGTTAAATTTACTACTCACTATAAGTACCTTGTACTATATGTATTATTTTGTCATACTTTACATTAAAATATATTTATCTTTTAATCAATTAATTAAAGCTATAAACTAGCTTTAACATAAGAAGAAGTACTGATTTCATTAGCAAGTTGATATGTAAATGGGAATCTAAGCACAAATATTAATACTACGTAATAAAGAAAAATGAAGCAATAATACTCACCACTAGAAGATGATTAATCTCGCCCATACTCAGCTCATTGTCTTGATAAAGGTTAAGAAGAGTGTCAAGAATGTCATTAGTAGGCTTAATACTAGGATTAGCAGATCTAATCTTTTGCCTTTCACTAATGATGTCTTGGAAAACAGCAATTAGTTTGTCAAAGTATGCTGCCAAACGGCGTCGTATGCCAAAGGGGTCAATGTAACCAAGAACAGGGAAATAGTCAGCGTAATTAGGCCTACCAATTTCCTCCATAATGTTCCACATGAGTTGTTTGAACTCTTGTGAAGCACTAGACTCATGGCTTGCTAATTCGGTAGAAAAAAATGTGTTTGATAATAAATTTAGGGAGGCCGTAAATGCCGCCCTCCCTAAGTCAACAGGTTGCGCTTTCTTAGAGCAATCTTTCACATACGTAAGAAGTTGTTGCACCTTGGCTTGTCTTTGGTCTTGACTAGCGTCAAGCCTTTGGTTTGAGAGCAATTGGACAGCGGAAATCTTTCTAAGATTCCGCCATTTGGCTGATACAGGTAGCCATGATATAGATAGTTTGTCATGGTCACCAGCCCTGACTGAGTCAGGGATGGTTCGGTTAGCCAAAGCTTGGTCATTTTTAAGAAACATTTCTTTAGCCACGTCAGCTGAAGACACGACAATAGTCGTGACACTCCCTAGCTTAAGGCTAACCAAAGGGCCGTGAATTTTTGAAAGATTGGCAAATGATCGATGAGGCTTGTCGCCAAGATCGAAAATGTTACCGAAAATAGGCAATCTTTTAGGCCCCGGAGGAAGCTTACTAGACTTCTTAGAGAGGCTAAAATAAGATCTAATGAGGTGAAAGCTCACAAATACAATGGAAAGTATCAATGCAAGTGTTGTTTTATCCATGGTTGATGTTTAAAAAATGAACTAATCAAAAAAGATTGATTAATCAAATTCAAAGGCTTATTAATTTGAGTGGTTTTTTTTTTTTTTTAGAGAGGAATTTAGTTTGGAAAAGCTTCAGTGATGCTATGAGTTGCTGCATTCACCCACTATTTATACACCCACGAAGCAGTACATAGTAAAGTGTAGGTGCCCTAGTAGGTGCATATAATAATAAAAATAATAATATAAAATAGTTTGGTTTCACGTGGTAAAATTATAAGTACTGGCGGGCCAATCAACTCCAATTATTAGAGCAGTGATACTAATATAAGTAGTAGTTAATTAATAATTAGTAAAGTAATGTCGCAAAGTATTTTTTCTTTCTTGTGAAATATGTACACACTTTATGCTTATGATGATGAATAATATTTCAATGTTTAAATTATATAATAATTGAATAATTATGCAAGGGGTGTAACATGCAAGTTATATATGCGACGAATAGAACAAGATATATAACGTAATAAATGTTTTCTCTTGTCACAATTCACAATCTTGATCTTCTCAAGTGTATTTATAGTGGTGAACTCGTGATCTATATAAGCATATCAATATAGTAAAGTGTTGTGAATTTAGGTCGTTTTTGTCTTTTTACAATAATAGAAATAATTGTTTACGAAATTAAGTATGTCCAACCAACAATTACTTACGTAGCAACAAAAATAACTGTAAACTTAAAAAAAAAAAATAATAAAAAGCGAAAGGAATTATACAAAAAATAAATAATTGTGTCAAAATACTAATTATGTTATATGTGTTCATAGAACCGTACCTCAAAATATGGTATAATTGGTCTTTTAAAAAATCAACGACATAACTTTTTCTAGATCTACAGCTAGAAATTTATTTGTTGTCACATGAAGGGGTATAATCAATTTCTAAAGCAGTAAAAGCACTCACAAATTAAGCATTAACAATTTACTTACTCATAAATTCATAATATAATTTTACGTCGTTTCATTGACTTCACGTTACCGTGTGAGAGACTATGCGGAAGCCAGGAAACATCTAAATTAAAAAAGGTCAAGTAATTAGCAACGTGGGCAATGACCGTCAACGATTTTGATCTAATATTCCTCAATAAAAAAATCAATAATAATATTAGCAATACACTAAGTGTTACTGTTTATACTATATTACTATGTAGGGCCTGTTTACTCCAACTTAAAATTAATTCAATTCAGCTCAGTTTAGTTCAACTTCAATCATTCCAGTTCATCTCTTCTATTATTTTGCTACTCATTAATCCTTCATAACAAAGACTTTCAGTTCAGTTCAGCTCCAATCAGTTCAATTTAGCTCGGTTCGGTTCGACTTCGACCGGTTCTGTTCGACTCGGTTCGGTTCAGTTGTTTTCAGCTGAATTAAACAGACCCTTAGATACACTTTTTTTTTTTTTTCAGGTGAAGTGCTCCAACATTAATAAATGTTTTTAGAAATGATTTTGTACAAAATTGTTAATAGGTTAGCAAATACATTATGTCATACACAATGTATCATTGTATATATTTGTACGAAAATATGAAATGCAAATATTACTTAAACTTTAATCTTATTAACTTATCTTTGCGCATCAAACCTTATTTTATATGTGTGATTGTATATTTGTATGAAAATATGAAATACACATGCATATTACTTAGACTATGTTCTTATTAACTTATCTTTGCCGATCAAACCTTATTTTATCTGAATGAAATTTATTTTGTTGATTTATTCAATTCAGTTCAGTTAAACTTTTTTTTTAAAAACCATAATAAAATTTTCAATTCATTTCAGATTCAATCAGTTCGGTTGACCCTAATTGAAATTCCTAGCATCTACTTATGTACATCAAACAACTAAAACGAGTATTTTTTTTTCCCCAAATTTTTGTTCATTTGTATACTATTTTTTTTTTTTTTTCCTAATGGTAAACATATATACGATTTCAAGCCATGTTCTTTTTGGCTGAATATTTTGGCATTTCACCTCAATCCAGTTCATCTTATTTCCATTATAATTACTTCATTTCATTTCACTCGGCTACGTTTCATGCCAAAAGAATAGAGTCTTAAATTATTATTATTTTTTTTAAAAAAAAAACTTATTTATTTAAGTCATGAGTAAAACAATTACTCAAATCACTCTAGGTGATTTCTTAATTTTTACTCTGTTTTTTGTGTGTTACCAATTATTGTCGTGGGAGATCGATCATGGGTGTTTCCGTCCCTATTAAGTTGAATCTCAATGATCACTTCACCAATAACCAATTGATTATGTAGTATCTTTTAGACTTTTATGCTTAACATGACTTTTTTTCTTTGTGGCCAAGAAGTCATGGACCGATTATTTTTGCTTCAACATAGAGCTGCAGAAAATGCTCCGCAAATCCATGATATAGTATTTCAAATTATTCAATGCTATTTTCACTCTACTTGCTTAATCATGGTCAAGTCAATCACTCTAAAATTGTCAATTGTTCTCAGTCAATTCCGAACCGTAGGGGTATTTAATCAAAAACTCCGTATCTGTCTTTTGCCCATTAGATGAGATAAATACGTATTCTTTGGGTTTGAAGATTGATATTCTACGTACACACCACCACCAATGCGTTAAAAGAGAAAATATTAATCTTTTTGGTTCTGCTATGAGGAGTTCCCACTTCCTTTGGTGAGTGGATTAATCTTCGTTCTATGGGAGTTTGCATGGGTACCTCAATGCGCAACATTCTCCTAGAGTCCCAGCCGGAGTTCTTTTCATTCCCAAGGCTCGAATCGAGACCTTGATTAAGGAGCAAGAGGTTCTTAATTACTCATGTCAACTCTAGTTGGTGGAGAAAATTAAAATCTAATTCAAACATATAAACTATAACAATGCATGGTTGATTTTGCCCATTTTAGAAATATATCAACGACTTGAATATTCTATCTCTGTAACACCCCTGTAGTTGAAGGGGGAGAAAGTTGGACACTTTACATGGATCGAATTTACATATAAAAGTGCATCGAAAGGTGTAGCAGGATAATATAGATAACCCTCAATCATATTGATTATAGTAATTAATTAGAAAATGATTTTGATTGGGTGCATAATTTCCAATTATGTTTGCTATAAAGGATAGAGATAACTATTCAAAAATCCGTAAGTAAATGAATTTTAAAACGTAGATGCTTAATTGATTGTGTCACTAATTAAAAAGAGGGTGAAATGAATAATTTGCGAAGTTAGGATATCTTAACAAACAACGTACACCCCTTTTAGTAAAAATTAGGATTTCCCCCAATATTCATAACTTGAACTTTAAACCTTGAATTGATTGAAGAGCAAGGTGCACTTAACCACTCATGTCAATTCAATTTGTATGTAGTTTGTTTGACCTTTCATTTGAAAACTACAATCAAACTCACTGTTGTTAAATTATCATTATCAAAAGATCATTTGGCCCAATTAACTTTTTTTTGTGTAATATATATAGTATGGAATCGAAGATTAGCGTAGTTGACTTACATATATCAAATATCAATTCTGTTCTAGGTTTTCAATGTTTTAGGGATACTTGCCTACATATATCAATTCTCTTAGGATACTTTTTTTTTGTAAGGAGTTCTCTTGGGTTCTTAATTAAGAAACCACAAGTGAAAGACATACGATTAACATACTCCGTATTTAACATTAATAACAGAATAATGCTTGTAGAAAGATAAAAATGATTATAGAAGTAGAAAGTTTTCAAGTTGTCACAAATTAAATACGTGTAAAAATAAATACAATAAACAAAATAGTAAAATACGTAACAATCATTGTGAAACGAAATAGACATGATATTATTTTGTATTTAATTTTAGCTAAAATAATATCGATTTAGGACGGAACTAAAAACATATCAATGCGTAATAACTTATTTTTCTATTTTTGTAGAGGAGAAAATTTTGTAACCGTGTCGAAGTTCAACACGCTTTAAAGAAGGCATGATTGCATGAATAATTCCTTCCTCATGGGAACATATATATAGTGGATACAGCAGCATGCAGAAGAGCACCACCTTCTTAATTACTTTTTCACCTAATTATTATTTAATTAAAAATAAAAGCCGTGAGTAATATTTTCACTTATGTTGATACAAAAAGAAACGACAGATTACTCATAATACTTTTGAATTTTTAATTCCTAGATTTTAAATAATAATTGAACATTTGAATTGAACATGTTGAACATGCATGCGTGTTGCAAATTGCAATGAACACGTGTAACAGTTCACAAATGATCCTACATGTGATTAAATTTCCAACATTTTGCAATTCGAAAAATAAAATAAATAAATAAATACAAAACCCAACAAAACTTTTCATATACTCAGTTATACGGATTGTAGTATTAAAATTTATTAGTGGAGTATATAACATTTTCTGAGGGACTAATGAAGTATATACTTAGGTACATGAGTACATGAATTTGAAAGTGAAGTGTATCGGTGTATCTTTGTATTTATGTTTTTATAAAGGGTTGTGTGGTATACTGGTATTGGTTACATTAAATGTGTATTATAATCTTTTAGGAGATGACCTTTTCCACCATAAATAATACTTGTAGTATATATGAGTTGAGCGCGAACAAAATATAACTATGTAATATATTTTATACGGAGTATATGATATCTGTACATTCATGTACACCTTAGTTGGAAAGTTAGGAATTATTTGATTTACGGAATATCAAAAATTTGAATAGCTCCCAAGTTGCTAAATTGTTCATCGTGGGTGACAAATTTATAATATACATTGTACAACATGTCATTTATTTTTTATTTTTATCTTTTTTTTTTGTAGAACAATATGTGATTATGTCAACATAAATAGCTAAGTTATTTTAAAGAATCGAGCTGACCTGAACTGTTTGGAGCTGAACTAAATTGAAAGTTTTATATGAAGGATTAATGAATAGCAAAATAAAAGAAGAACTGAACTGAGTTGAACTGAGATAAATTAAACTGATTTTAAGCTGAGGTAAAAAATCCTTTGTCATAGCTCAATATATCATGCATGTATGATTGCATGTGGAGTTTTGGTGTGTAGAGGGGAAGATGCGAATTTCTACTTATTTGGCATTATCTGCGTAATGGGAATACATGTTTTGACACTTGACACTAAAATACATGTGGCAATTTCCTAATTACATCAGCTTAATTATTAGACTACCTAAGAGATCTAGCCATCTAACAAATCTTCCAGAAAATCCCACGGGTTGATTTAAACTTTATATGGTTGGTAACTTGGTAGTTGGTACCAAATCATTTTCCATATTTCCAAAAATTTGCTTCTTCATTTTGTATTTATTCTTATTTATAATTCATATACCTTCATTTGTAAGACAAATTTTATATTTCCCATCTTGTATTTCTATATGTATCTTGCAGCTTCTCATCTTGGTTTTTCATTACTTAAAAGGATATTCTTGTAGTAATCCGGTGATCCCCCATCTTGAGTTCATGAATCCTCATCATTAAATAAAAAATCAAATTAATTTAAAATAAAATTAAATTAATTGAATTGTAAATTATTTCAAACAAACAAGCCATATAATTAACACGTATTATCTTGGATTTATTTTTTCTTGGAAAATACTACATAGTATATCATTATTTTTATTTTTTGTGTACATAGTGTATCATTTAATGTATTTTGTACGTATTGCTCTTGGCGACCACTTTGATCGCCCTTGATTAATCCACTCTAGTGACTAATGATTGTAGTCGTGTATCTTACTCCATATAGGCACATAGGCCTATTTATTTCAACTTAATTTCAGTTTAATTCAGCTCTAATCAGTTATATTTAATTCAATTCACTTCAATAAGTTACATTCAATTCAGATCAACTCTAATAAGTTTCTATAGTGTATACACAAGTGGGTTAAGTGCGGCATTAAAGACCAAATAAAATCTATGTAATTTAATGTCTATTTAATGCATTATTATTAGACTACTTGAAATTGTTTTATCGGCATATATTTCATGTATCGAGACACTATCATAATTGCTTGAATGATGGAATATAATATAAATTATAATATCTCGTTTTAATTAAATATACTCCTTATTTCAAATTTCGGTCCATTGGCATTATTTTCTGATATATGTTCTGATTCATAAAGCTAAGTTTTAAATCAATTCTGACTGTATTTTATTAATGATATGCATGTGGCGAGTGGCGACCGCCTACAAGAATTTCATTGGTTAGTTGGCAAACAATAATTGAAGAAATCGAATTTGTTTCAGTAAGTTAATATAGTAACTACAGATCTATTTCCAACATGTATGAGGTGTCACTTACAAATAGCTTGATGTGCTATTTTGAACTATATTAAATACTCCGTTAATCTTGTACACAATCTTAAGAGCTAAAATAAGAATTGAGTGCATATGTGGTTTAAAATGAAAATAATTAAAAAGAATCTTGACAAAATTATGTTTTAATCAATATAATAAATGTTTGATTTTATATAGTCCGAAGGATTATATATAACATTTTCGTTTTGATAATTTTTTATTTATTTCCTATGTTACCTCGACACCCTCTTTTAATTTACTTCAAAAATTGAATGTCATATCATATTGTGTCAAATTACTGTTGAACACAACACTCCACCTCTATTTTATACTATGATTTTTACTTCTTTCTTTTCTTCATAATGGTGAAGCCTGATATTCAGCTTCAACATATGTATTTGAGTAGACATTTAATCCGTGTCTGATGAGTAACATAGTTTATTTGTAGTTGATTAGTGATTGTAGCTTTATTGTCTAATCTCGTCCCAAACACCCCTGCTTTTTTTACTTTCCTTCAATTCGATTTAGATGTTTCATTCAATTGTGTGACCTTAGGCCACCATGAAACATCTTATTTTGTACTCTGTAAATTATGTAAATTAGCCTTAATTTATATAATATTGCGTTTACTTAAAGAGGTAAACAAAAACATTGTTGATGACCCATATCAATTATGCATTGACACGTACGTGTACTTATTAATCTTTCCATTAATTTTTGGTGATCATTATATTAGCCCATTTCCACACCATATTTTCAATTTTTTGGGTATGAAAATCCTTTGCATGTCCATTGTTCAATACTCACGTTAAAAAAAGTCTCATTTTAAACGATTAAAAGAGAGCCAAGAGACCAATAATAAAGAAGATCCGCAAAATCGTAGATATGACTTGCCCAAGACTTACAAGAAAATCAATAATTGATTGTTACGCACGTCGACTATCATCATTTGCGTTAACAATTCTTACTAAAATCACCCAATTGCATTTATTCCTTGTTATTAATTATGAAATCAGATTACCTATTAATTATTGATTATATAATACACTCTCCGTTTCTAAATGTTTGTACGTTTAGAATTTTACACTATTCATAACATGAGAGAATCTTAAATTGTTTTTAATATATAAAACAAAACATAGTCATATGGGGTCTCGTTTGATTCGTCTCAATGAGAACATTATTAATATTTAATTACCATAATTTTTACATATATACAACAAAAATATTTAAGGTCAAACAAATGCATTGGCATATGTGCGAGTTAAAACGTATCAGGAATGGAGGGAGTAATATATTAATAAAATCCTTCAAATCTTTGGTCTTAATAATGCTTTGGTTCTTATTAATCGTATGCTATCGGCCTATTATAGCATATTCTTGGAACAATTTAAACTAATCAATGCTACAACTGTCACCTTCATTTCCCTTTTTTATTTTATAAGTAAACCTTCTTGCTTGTGCAACATGATGTTTATATTTTAGCTAATTTATATGGTTGTATTTGCCATCATTTCATTAAATTAGTAAGTGTTTGATTGAAAACATTTCAAACAAAACTTGTTTGATCATAGGCTTTTTTTTAATACTAGGTCCTTATGAAAGATCTTGCAAAATGCATGAGGAACCTCTTTGTACACACAATGAAGAGGTACCACGAGAGATTTGTATATGTTAAACATCCGACAATACGATATTGATATGTTTAGTTGATTCATGTTCGAATTTCCTCAATTTAGTCAATTATCCACGTCACATATTTACGTCATAAAAGTGAGTCTTTTAATTAAAAGGATAAGTAATTGTTTAAAGGAATTTTCAATGCTATTATTTATAGTTATTTGACATCCGATCTATCATCTATCTATTTCTTGATGTCATGTTCATATTTACGTTTATTGATTCAAAACTGTGATTGTAAACATCTTACATTATATAATCATAGAAAATTGAATATTAAAATTTATACAGAGTATATTGACTACTGAATGATAAAAATCAAAGAAAAAAAAACAGATGGAAAACAAAACTTCATGTATAAAACTTTTCTTGTTTATATAGAGGAAAAAAAAGAATTGATTATGGGATAGTATTTATCGTTTATTAGAGAACAATTTTGTATAGCAGCCAAAAATAAACAATTTTTTAATCACATACTTGCTCAATGCATCACAGATTCACAGGAGTACACTGTATTTTAATTTCGATAGATCAATGAATCAATGATGACAAAATAATGAATACTCTGGGCCTGTTTACTTCAGGTGAAAATAGTTAAACTGAATTGAATTGATTAGACTCGAACTGAACCGAACTAAAAGTTCTTTATGAATGATTAATGAATAGCAAAATAAGAGAAGAGCTGAACTGAACTGATTTTAAGCTGAAGTAAACAGACCCTCTGTATATGTTAATCAGATTTAAAGTATGTTAATTTTAGCTTAATTTCAGTTCAATTCATTTAAGTTCATAATTTCTTTCGGTTACAAAAATTTCATTTCAGCTATTTTTTGTTCAGCTCAATTTAGCTCTAATCGGTTCATTTGAACTGTTTTCAGTAAATATGTACATAACTGTAGTTATGTAGCCATGTAAGCAGTAGCCAGTAGGTACATGCTTTCATTGATGATTCACATGATAAACGTGAGGCAAAAGTCAATGCTCCAGTTGGAAAGCTTCAAATATCCACGTTACAAGCATGATAATTTACAATATCCATTAACAAGAGAGCTATGAAGCACTGGAATTGAAACTGCTAGTTTCAGAAATGAAAACTGAAAAGGTTCAAAAGATGAAGAAGTACAATTTCTAAAAAATGAGGAGAAAGAGAAACGTATAGGAAAATAATAAATTAAATTAAAAAAAACAAAATGTTTGTACAAAAACATATAATTTTTTTTTAATGATTTTCGATAAACCATTAACCCCCAGATTAAGAAAATGTCTCCATTTGAAACAGCTAGAAAGCCAATATCATGATATCAAGAGAGCAAGAGATACCCTTTTTCAAAGTTTTTGGCGAAATCTGAAAAATCATAGAACTTGGGCATTTGAGTTGATGCGTCATGTGAAAATCATAGATCGAGTATTCTCGAGAACATTAGAAAGCACTTGTATGTAAGTCAAAAAATACCCGAAATATTTCAGATAACATCACATGAAATTTCCTCATACGTAAAACATTTCTGATTTTAAATTATGATTCAGTAACATTTTTGAAGAGGCTCTTAGGTGTTTTTGAGTGTATGAATTTCCAAAATGTCGAATTCTTGATGTTAGAATTTTGCTTGTTTAGCTATAAAGTACCAAATGTCTCTTGTATTCAAGAGATTTTTTCTCCTGTAAGTTTCAACCCATTCACATTCAATACCAATTCTACTCTAATAAAATATTAAATAATTATATTCGAATAGGAGTAAACAATACAATAGTCATATAATATCATGTTGAGGCTAGGAGCCGAAGTGATTTGGACCGCATCAATCCGAACAAAGCCAATCTGAAGTGAATGATGTATTGAACTACGTAGTAAAATAATGCTATGGGTTTCAATCCAAAGCAACACAGCCGAATAGTCCATAATCTCCATATCGTTACACAGAGAAGTAATCAACTTATGGCCGTTGTGGGCTTGTGGGAAAGCAACTTACCAGTTACCATATTAAGCGGCACATCCACACATGTCACATATGACATATGGGCCTTTGAAGTACATTTTAGTTGATTTGGTTCGAAAAATTTGTAAAAGACTGCCCAATTTGAGGATATCCAACTTCAAGTTGGGGTCGTGACTCGTGAATCGCAAACGGATTTGACTTGTGTACAAATCTAATTGCAAGCCCTGACAAAATAACAAGTACTATTTTCTGTAGGAAATAACTCAGTCACTCACCACAAATTAAATGTACTGAAAGCAAATCAAGGAGTGGAAAGCAACGAAAAAATGATAAGTTACAATACAATTCCATCACCATTAGCAAGAATCATACGTGAAGATGTCCACGGAATAACGGCCCCTCATTTAGTTAATAGTTTTTACTGTAGTTTAGTTTGTTTAGTTTTATGGGCTTCTCCCCCTCAAGCACTCCAAAAGTGTTTGGATTCCACTGTATTGGAGATATAACAACATACTAACATTGTTTTAGGTAGACAACCCAGCCTTATTTTATACTTATAAACTAAATAACTTGAGTAATGGCGTAATGACTAAATCACATAACTTTTAATCAAAAAATTATACTTAATGTATAATTGTAACATTTTGTTCTTTTGAGTGGAAAATGGTTGACTCAAATGCTAATTAAACTACTTCATGCACTTGAAAGAGGTCTCAGTTTCGAGCCTCATGAATGCAGAAAAAATCTTGTTTGAAGACTTATCCATCATAATTCAAACGTGCCACTAGGGTTGAATTCAGATGCAATCGAAGCTAAATTTCACTAAACCGACATATAAGAAATGGACTGAATCGAAATAAAATAGACTATTCAATAATCACTCAATTTGAAAAAAACAACGGAAAAGTCAAAGAAAGAGTATATATATATATATAAAAAAATAATAATATAAAAGTCAAAAGTGAATAACATATGTTCAATGAGTGGCTGGGAGAAGAGCATTCGTAGAAGGCATGAGGAACGCACACGCTGACCACACCCAAATGAAGTCGGCCTGTGGGCCCACCAAACCCAACCTCCAAAGCCCAACTTTTCTTCCTCAACCTTTCCCTTCCTTCAAAGGTTTTCTCATACCCTAAAAATTTACCAAAATTTTGCACCATATTATTTCGCCTTTTCTACGCATTCTATTAACCAGAAGAGAGAGAAACTAGAGAGAGAAAGCTCGAAACTGAATTAATGGCGACTTTCAGCGAAGCACCAGCTGGTAACAAAGATGCCGGAGCTAAGATCTTCAAGATGAAGTGCGCTCAATGTCACACTGTTGAACAAGGCGCTGGTCACAAACAAGGTTTTTCAATCTCTTCTTTTTTTATTTTTTATTTTTAATCTGTATTTATTTTTGATGATTTTTCAACTGTTAATCGTTGTTATTTGTTTATGTTTTTTCAGATCTGTGATTTGTTAACTAGATCTATTTGATTTTGATTTTGTTCGATTTTTATATATGTGATCATTTCGTGTTACGATCAATTGCAATTAGGTTAAATTTTAATTGTTTAGGACAAATATTGTTAAATTTCAACTTAATTTTTAGATCTTGAATTATTTGAGGTTTGATCGATGATAGTACGCCAATTTGCCTTTGATTTATGTTTGAATTTGAGTTTTGCATTTCAATTGAATGTGATATTTAGAGATTTGTTCGAAGGCACATATAATATTCGAATAATTTTATAGTATTAGTATACATACATGTAAACATCTGGAATTTGGGAGTATATGAACTTATTAAGTTTTAGTTTGATAGTCTTTTGATCCAGCAATAGTACACGAAAAGCCGGGTGGTTCAATTTCTTTTGCTAAACATGTTTATGTGAAAGTGGAAAAGGTTCAATGATTCCGAATGTAAACGGATCTATATTTGGCTGAATCAGGGGATGTTTGTATATGGATTTTGACTACGCCAATCACTAGCGAAATTTTCATAATATTAGTGTGGAATAGCATACTTGTATTTTCATAATAGCATTATAGTGTGTGCGGGTTTCTGTCCGCCGAGATACTGCATATGATTGAGATTAAATTTTGAAAGTATATTATCTGCTATTTCTAGGGTTTTTGGGTGTGTTAATTATCATTTACAGAATTATAGACGAATTATAGAGATTGTGGTATGGGATCGACAATAATCTCCGACTTTTCACACTTAATTACATGCTATATCTCTTTTGTAAGATGTAAATTAATTCCTTAATAGTATTGTGTTGTTTCAAAGATAGCCTGATGTTGTTATTCTGATTTCTTGCTTTGATCCTTCACATTTCTTAGCTAATGGGTTAATGTTTTTCCTGTGGAAGCCCTAGTGGTGGTTATAAATGTCTTGTTCGGTCTAATTAAAACTAATTATATAAAGGCTTTGTTTTTATCTTTTGTTTGCCATCTTTATTTGTGTTTTGTGCAAAACGTGCTAGATAATGCTGTTTTGTTACCTTGTTAATCAAAACATTTGATCACTTATAGTATGATTTTTGTGATTTGGTTTAGGTCCAAATCTAAATGGACTCTTTGCGAGGCAATCTGGGACAGCTACTGGTTATTCTTACTCTGCTGCTAACAAGAACAAAGCTGTCATCTGGGGAGAAGACACACTATACGAGTACTTGCTGAACCCCAAGAAGGTTTGTTTTATATCTTTAATTGTTTTTTACTTGTGAAATTGTCTATTTCCTGTTGCTTTTATCTTCGCTGAAAAATGATTGAGATATGTGAAGGCTCCAAACTTCCACATGGTATATTATGGACTAAATGCTTTCTGGCAACAAATTTGTTGTCTTGCAGTACATCCCAGGTACAAAGATGGTGTTCCCTGGTTTGAAGAAGCCGCAAGACCGTGCAGATCTTATCGCTTATCTGAAGGAATCTACTCAGTAATTTGTGCAACACCATACTGCCCATAATCTTTTGTGTAGGAGAGATCAAAGGAGGATTTTGATCGCAGATTGAGATTTTTGTTTCAACGAGACCAACTTAGAATTCGTTTTTGTCAAATAAATTTTTACCATGGTTGGGAAAATTTTACCCGCGATTCTTATTATATCATTCTGCTACAATGTGGTTTATTAACAATTGTTTTGAGACAACATCTAGACTTATTTTGCTCCTCAAATGGAAAATGAAAGTCGAAAATATTCATCTCTTTTGTAGATGTTATTTTAATGATTAGAGCATATGATATCCTTAGTGAAGCATATGATATGTGCATAGTGCCTCATCTTCCTACCATCCTATTCTCATATTCTTCTTCAGGTTGTACCTTGCTTAGAGCTTTAATTCATCTGAGGAAAGTCGTTATTTGAACAGGATATACAATCCTTTTGGAGTTGTGGCCTTCTGCGTCTAGTTAGATTTCTGAGCTGTGTATATTGTCGTTGAATCATTCACAATGTTAACTGTCAACTTATTCGCTGCATTCTTGTTTTTATGGATCAACAAGGTTTGATGACTTGATGATTGATCTATCTAGGTTGACAATGGTCTCTCAATAATCTGCTGATGGCATGACACATATACTTGGCGGCCTTATTTGTGTCATGTTCAGCTACGACTTGTGAATTTTGGCTACCATGGTAATACTAATAAATTGGAGCAAACCTTACTTGTACGGACAAATGAATTATGAGTATTTGAAAGACGATCTAGCACTCTGGATCCATGCTGACCACTAATAATTGAAAGTTGTGTACGGACTAGTCGACTAGTTAGTACCACTAGCTATTAAAGGACGTTACCCGTGGGCCGTGAGGTTGTATAGGCCATTAAAAACCATTTTCCTAACATATGAGCAGCACATCTCAATAGTCAATTTCACACCCCAAAGAGTGTAGGGAAAAAACATTCAAGTATGGTTAGTGTAGAAAGGCGAGGAAACATCTTCATCCTCACTCTAACAGGTACTGAAGAAAATGATCAACACCTACTAATCCAACCACAATAGCCTCATTTCAATCAGCAATCTCTGACATAAAATCCGAAGCTCTTGAATCACCAGAAACATCCTTCGCTCTCATCACCACTGCCACCGGAAAATACTTCTCCAATGGTTTTGACCTACAATGGTTACTAGATTCTCAACCATCACTTGACTTAAATCAAGTCTTTGATTCCTGCATGCCGTTATTGTCTGATATGATATCACTTCCGATGCCCACCATAGCAGCCATCAACGGGCATGCTGCAGGAGCAGGCTTCGCTTTTGCACTATGTTACGACTACATGTTAATGAGGAAAGACAAAGGAGTTATGTACATGATCGAAGTTGACATTGGTTTATCTCTTCCTGAGTACGTGAGTGTGCTTTTTAATGAGAAACTTGGGTGGAAGCCCAGAAAAGAGATGGTTTGAAGAGGCAGTAAGTTAAAGGGTGAACAAGCATTGGAGTTGGGTGTAGTGGATCAAGTGTTTGAGAGTGGTGATCAAGTGTTGGAAGGTGCTCTAAGTTTGGGTCAGGAGTTGGTCGATAAGAAGTGGAATGGTAAGGTCTATGCTGAGATTAGAAAAGGCTTGTATCCTAATTTGTGTGAAGAGCTTGGCTTGACTAGCAACAATATCATGTTTTCTAAAATTTAATCTCATCGATAGACCTAGAACGCAAAACATGTTTATCTGATTTCATTATTGTACCTAGTATTTTTTATGTATTCACTAATCATTCTCTTAATTTCACTTTATAAGTTATGTTTTGACCAACTTTTTCTCACAAAAAACATTCTAAATATAAGTAACAAAATGAAACGGATGGAATGGTCGGATTACAATCTAGTTAAGTAGACAAGATCAAGTCTATTGAGCTCTCATAAAGTTATACACAAATTAAAAAACACAAGGTCAAATGACTTCTGGACGTGTAGAAGGCACGCGGCTGAAATTAGTCCATGAAAATGTATGTAAGGAACTTTTTCACGTTTGTTAGTTTTCCCCAACTTTCTGGAACTTTCACTTAATAAAAGCAATTTCTAACTTAACTTATTCCTGTTTTTTCCACCAAATTCCATGTCTAAGAACACTAACTACTCAATAAACTCTTTCTCTTTTTAAGTACTTTGTTAACTTCAATTTCATTCACTTAATTATTGTTGTAAAAAACTTTAAAAAAAAAAAAAAAAAAAAAAAAACAGAGTAAAGTGAAAGTGAGATATTAAAATGGCAACATTCAATGAAGCACCAGCAGGAAACAAGGATACAGGAGCTAAGATCTTTAGGACTAAATGTGCTCAGTGTCATACAGTTGATAAGGGTGGTGGCCATAAACAAGGTTTGTTAATTAATTTATTAATTTGGTTAAAATATTTGGTCATCTTAACTTTGATTTTAGAAGTGAGTTATTAATTTATCAAACATGAGTTGTGATTGTTGTTCTATAATGATTAGTTTTCCATGAAAGTTTGATTCTTTCAGCTAAAGCCTTAGCTTTGTAGCTAAATTAAATACAGTATGGAAATTTGTAGTTGTGGGTGTCAAAATTGTTGTTGATCAATGGTTATATATATGTATATGTTTGAAGCCGATGTGGTCATCCCTAAACAATACATGTGAGTGTCAGATCGATAAAGGAGAGAGAGTTAAACACTAAAGCTACTCCCGTTATTGCCTATATGGTATATTTGAGGTGCGGCCTAGACCTGTATTTAATGTGTCAAAATTTATGATCAATCTGCTATATATATATGCTAGGCATTTTGGAAATTTCGATGGCAAGTTCATAATGGTGGAGTGTTATATTTGATCAAGATTTGGTTAATCTTGGTTGGGCAATAATGTCCATGGTTGAGGGTGGTTTGTAGTGAATTATTTTGTGAAAACCCTTGTGTTTCTTAGTTTATATGAGTGGGTAAATGATCCACTACTGATACAGCGTAATAAACACTTAAAATATAGTGGATTCCAACTTAGGGCCTGTTTACTTCAGCTTAAAATCAGTTCAGTTCAGCTCAGCTCAGCTCCAATCAGTTCAGTTCAGCTCTTCTCTTATTTTGCTACTCATTAATCCTTCATAAAAAACTTTCAGTTCAGCTCAGTTCAATTCAGTTCAGCTGTTTTCAGCTGAAGTAAACAAACCCTTAGTTCATGAATTAGCTTTGATTGTTTATGTCGAATGGTTATCTATTTGATTGGGTTGATCAACCATTCGTGGCTTCTAGTTATATGAATTCATAAGTACTCCATGTCTGGTTGCTAATTTCAAAATTTATCATTGGTTGATGTAGTTCTTTAGCTTGGAATGTTGCAAGTGTACTTGTGTTAATCTAATTATGTAGGCCTAAGAAGAACCTATGATTCAATTAGACTGATTTAGGTTGATTATATTACAATGATCGGCGGTCTTAACTCATAATCAAATTGTAGGTGGCTTTGAAGTGGATTTGTTTTCTGTATTGCTTTGCTCTAATTAACACCAAGCCACCAATGATGTAAACCTACGTTACATGGACACGGCTGTTTAGGCCTCCACGTCCGTGTCGACACGACATGACACGGACACCGGTGTGAAATACGTGTCCGATCCTTCACTTTCACCTCGGACACGGCTACCTCACATAAGGTTGAAATTTTCAGAAATTGAGTTTAAAAAAATGTCTTTTGTAGATCGTAATTGAACATAAATATCTGCCAATTATATGTGAAATTGAAGTAATTAATTTTTCTACGGTTACTTCACATAAGCTTGTAAAATCACCAAAAACATACCAAGTGTAGTTGTTTATTTGCAAATAGCAATATTGGAAAATTGTAAAAAAAAAAAAAAAAAAACTCAAAAGTTGGAAAATGTAATATTTTGGATATTAATAATGAAAGAATGAAACTTTTTGCTATATATAATTTTTAGATATTTTATTTAATATTTAATACATGTCGTGTCCCCGCACCCGTGTCTAAAACTAGGACAAAGTCCCCGTGTCCCCAAATTTTAGGATAGACGTGTCGGACACACGGACACGTCCGACACTTTCAGACGAGTCCATGTAACATAGATGTAAACTATAGTTTTGTTGATATTGTGCTGCAGTCGTTAGTGTGTAAGCTTGATGTGAATTATGGATGTGTTGATTTTGTGCTGCAGTCATTAGTGTTTAAGCATGATGTTTGCTGAGATTACTTTTTCGAAGTTGCAACTTTGAACAGCCTCCGTCTACTTGTATCTTACATGTTTTGTTAGCATCTAACTAGTGACACTATGCTTGCTTGCTTGGGTGTGATTTGTAGCACCATTTTTGATTTATAATTTGTCGGTTTTGTACCATTAAAACTGAGATCGTTTTCAAGTCTTTCTCTCCGTAGTTATGCTTTAATCAAATTCTTAGGGCTTCTACATTATTGATTGACTGATCGCTTGTTTGATGATATCATTGATCAAAGGAACTGGCTATAGTGACAGAACTTAGGTTTAGGCTTGGCTATCTTGCTTATGTGATCAAACAGTTTGTTGTGTCTAAGTTTTGTTCGAGAAAATATTCAGTTTATCAGGTTTCACTTATGGAATTGTTTTTTTCCTAATAGTCACAGTTTTTTTTATCACTAATCTATTATCACCTACCACAACATCAACAACAGAAGAATAGCAGATTTTAATTACACTAGATAGGTTGGCTGCATGATAATTTACTAGATGTGTCCATGTATGAGAAAAATATTGCAGTAATTTTTTTGTTTCTTTTACTTATGCCACAATTTGAGCTAAAGCTTTTCTCATCTAGCTTCTTTGTAACATTGAAGGTCCGAATCTAAATGGTCTATTCGGAAGGCAGTCAGGCTCAGCTCCTGGGTACTCATATTCTTCTGCTAACAAGTCTAAGGCTGTTATGTGGGGAGAAGACACGTTGTACGAATACTTGCAGAATCCTAAGAAGGTATGGGTTCTCAATTTGTTTATGTTGTTAATTTGTTTGATGATGTCTATTTGTGGTTTACCAATTAACCAGACTCCATTTCACTTGAATTGTTGATAGTCTATTAATCTAACACCCTAACAAGTACCTATAAGGCTACGAATGAGAAGTGTCAAATTCTGACTACAGTATGAAAGAAGTGAGTGTGAATGTTTCTCGCTCAATATGAACTGTTGTGTGCTCATAGTTCATAGTCTTCATACCCACATCAGCTCTAGTAAATTTACATGGACAGTTGAAGCTCACTACAGAAGTTCGAAAAATGACTTGACACGAACTTTAAATTAGTATCGAGTATGAAAACTGAGTTGATTTAATGTGAATCAGTTATCAGTGAATCCTGAATCCTCCCTATATATTTGCCTTTTTAGATCATGTATCTACCACATATGACTTTGGTTGCTGGCAGATTTGCATCCTTACAATGATATAATGCATAAATGATGAAGATAGTATAGACTGTAGAGAAAAGTAAAAAGGAACTGATTAAACAAATTTTGGTTGTCCTGCAGTACATTCCAGGAACAAAGATGGTTTTCCCTGGTTTAAAGAAGCCACAAGACCGGGCAGACCTCATCGCGTATTTGAAGGAAGCTACCTCTGAATGATTTGTACTACATCTTTGTTGCTAGAGATCAAATTTTCTTTATACTAGCATGGAAGGAGCACGCAACCATTGGTCAAATAAAATCTGTTTAGCGTAATTCCATTTTCTCAGGGTGGAATTGTCATATACACTATACTGTTCTTTGTTATGTAAGCTGTTAAAACTGTGTAAGAAGATATTATGGGTGTTTAGTTCCTTCTATGTTACAATTAATTCTTTATCATCAAAAGCATGAACTTTTGATGGATATATATGGAATTTGTATATTTGTACTAATAATTAATGTTATCTGAATGATTTTTGCCTAAACTCGGGAGTAATCTGCCCTGCTGTTGGGAACTTGCCCACCTTTCGCAAAAGATGAAATTCAACCTAACATTTGGCCAATTAGGTTGGAGAACATTACAAGCATCAAATACTATGAAGCGAATAACACTCATGGGATTCCGCAACTAGTGATTTACATAGAGTCATTGAGTATGAATTATGTGATCGAAATTTCTTTAACTTAGGCTTTCAGTTACATATGTTTTAAGGTTCTCGTGTTTACAATTGATGACCTCAGTTATTTAAACCTTGAGTTTGAAAGATGGTCGGGTTTTGCAATTTGTTGCATAAACTAGGGTTAAACACTCATCAATGGTCCATCGAGAATAAATTCAAACCCGTCTTCTTAAAATATTACTAGTACTTAATGACCTAAGGCGAGTCTTAATTTAATAATATGAAATTCATGTTAATAGAATTAAAATTTTAAAATCCGATACGCCATAAAATAAATCGTACATTATACTCAAATTGATGGACAATGTAATTAACAAATACCAACAAAGTGTTAAAAATAGAGTAAGAGGTAGCTCACGACTCCTCAAGTAGTTTAAGCTTATTTCCCGAATCTTACTAATCATGGAATCTATTCTCACCCCGCCACCCAAAAAAAAACCTTAACTATATATAATCCCAATTAAGTAATTAACAATTGATGTTAACATTAGTTATTTTTAGAGGGGAAAGTGATAAACCAAAGACAAAAAACACAGGTTTCAATTGAAAATAGAGAAGCGAGAAGTTAGAATATTGGCTTTGTTTGTGGCAGAAACAAAGTTCATCACTCATTTCTCTCACTCTCTTCTTCTCCATCAGTCAGAAACCTTTCAATTTCATCAGATCTAAAATCCAACACCCCTTCACACCCACGAATTTATCATTGTTGCTCATCTTTCATTTTCAGGTTCAAAACTTTTACTTTTTTTTTTTTTTTTTTTTGGTTTATTATTTTTTCTAGTTTTTATATCTTTTATATTTATGAATTCATATCTTTTCTATAAAACTGTTTGTTTCTGTTAAGTTTCCATTAATTGTTTGTTAGTTACCGTTATTGTCGGTATTTTAATGGAATTTTTACGATGAAATGAGTTAAATTGTATTATTCATATGACCGAGTTTCAGAATTTGTGTACTTTGGTTAACAATTTGAATGGAAGATTACTGCTTAATTAATCATTTTTTAATTTGTTTTTAATTTTTAATTAAGCCTCTGTTATAAAAATTGCCTGTTATATAAAAATACCTCAGAATTGAATATACTTGTTAGAATTGTGACCCCTTTAATTGTTTATGTAAGTTTGTAATTTGTAATGGTTTTGGTCATAATGAATATGGGAAATTCAAAATGTCTTACAGGAAATAATTGCTATTAGATTGACAACATATCACATACTAAGTATGTGTTTAGGAATAACAGAAATAGATTAGGGGAACAATTATTGAGACTTGAGAATGGATGCTCTACTTTTGGTTTGCTAACTAAATTTCGAGTGAAGGCTCTTTTTAGAGCATGCGCTATGGTGGGTCGGAGGTTGCGCAAACCTTGCACACTCTCTTACCCACAATTGTAAGCAATTTGATGAGCAACCTATAATGGTGAGGATGCTTTGATGGTTGAGTAACTGGCTAGATGCGGCATAGTTGAACTGTAGCTTATGTGACATAGAGGAAATGGCGATGATTTCATAGAGGTGGGGACCTAGAGTTTGGAGAGGCTCATCGCTCTCGATTGTGGGTTACATTTGGGGGGTTGATTCAAGCTAGTGGCCCAACTTAATGGAAAATGAAGTGGAAGAAGGAGTGTGAAAATGGGACCCACGTTGAGCAAGATTACCGTTGCTCATGTTCTTATGGCGCTATGATACATATAGCATTACAGAATTAACTAGAGTAGCAATTTTTCATGTTGGAAGTATATATCAATGTTGCTTATGACGTTATGAACTTGTTCGAAAATATTTTTCTAGCCTTTCTATATGGTAGAATCTAATTTAATGGGAACGCTTTTACTTAATAATTAATTCGGGGGGCACTATTAGTTAACTAGTCAATATGATGATTAAATATTCCCTTTGACGAATTACTGACTTTATATTGACATAAACTGATTGTAATTTCCTTCTGCAAACCTTTCTGATCTTTAGTTCTACTATCTTGCAGGGGCATTGCAAGTGTGCACATAAGTGTCTCTTCCATCAGAGTTGGCCATGTCACGTAGGCCTGTAAACCCTGCTCGACGATTAGTTGATAACGGAAACTTTTCTGTTGGAGGCTCATCACAATCAAAGTCACGCTCCTCGCCACTTTTGTCAATAGGGCTTGTGCTTTTGGTACTTCATAAATCTATTTGTTTGCCAACTACTAATTTCCCCATGATTTTGTTTTCGTTCTTTCTTTTTATCATTATCCTTTATTTCTATCATCTGGCCAATCTGGGGTTTTTATTTTTTCTATAAAAACTTAACTCTGATTGGTATAAATGTCAAGCTTTGTGATTGATTCACTTTTCTAATGTAACTTTTATGCATCTTGGTGTTTATTATTCAACTCTTAAATACTAAATAGTTAATCTTTTCATTATATTTTCCTTGAGTTCTCTCTGTTTTTGATGAACATGCTTTGGGAATAGAATGAATGCTCCTTCAGTATTTTTTGTGAATGCAAGTCTTATTCAAAGCGATCGTTAATTTCTTCTTATCAATGACAGGGTGGAATCCTTTTCATTGCCTACTCATATAGCAATTCAGGTTTGTAGTGTATTTATATTCATGTGCATGTTGATTGATGACATCTTATTTTAAGTAATGAATCTTATTGTGATCTTTCTTCCTTTACTTGTTGCAGGACGAACAAGAGGTGTTGATGTTGTTAGTAAATCTGCAGGTATTTTTCATTTTTTCTAGTTTGTACCCATATACAGTTTAATATCTTATTTTTCTTTCTCACGTAGCGCAACACTTCAGCAATAAAAATGTAATGTTTTCTTATGTTTTTATGTTTATGTTCTCTTCTTTATAAAATCCATGGGATAGTGGAGTTGAAAATTTTGTATGTTAGTCGAAAGTTTATGTTCCATTCTTAACAGAATTGTAACGTCTGTTTCCAAACCTGAGCAGGGTAGGTTAGGGTATCCACTCCCAAGCCCAAAAATGACGCATACCTTAAAATAAATAGTTTGATGGTATCTGATAATTGTCCCCAAATCAGCCCTAAAATTTATATTTCTGTGTTAATGATATCTAAGGGATGTTTAACTTTCTTCTAAGCTAGCATTACATTATCTTATTTGCTAGCCATGAAGGCAGAAGAGAAGAAACTAAATGAGTGTAAATGGTTTGATAATGTATCAACTTTTAAATATATAACCTCTCTGTTGCGTTTCTGCAGGTGGTGTATCATGCACATCAGAACTGCAGCAGGCCTTACCTATGCTAAAAAAAGCTTATGGGAAAAGCATGCTTAAAGTGTTGCATTTGGGCCCTGATACCTGTTCTGTAGTGTCGAAGTTGTTGAAAGAAGAGGACATCGAAGCATGGGGAGTAGAACCCTATGACATTGATGATGCTGATAACCACTGCCAGAAACTTGTGCGGAAAGCAATAGTTCGAGTTGCTGACATCAAGTTTCCTCTTCCATACCGCGCAAACTCCTTTTCACATGTTCTGATATCAGATGCGCTGGATTATCTGTCTCCTAGATACCTCAACAAAACACTTCCTGAATTGGCAAGGGTTGCTTCAGAGGGGCTTGTTATTTTCACGGGTAATGTTCTAAATTCTAAATCATCATAATTTTATTTCCTGCTCTAGTATCCAATGCTACCGACTGAACATGTGACAGCATCTGCCAGTTTTAGACTAAATGCTGAATTATTGGTATATGGTTGGTGTTATTTGGTAGATGCTTTATTTTATGGAGCATCATGCCTGGAAGCATGATGAGTTTTTAAGTGAATCAGCTGTTCAGTTGGCGTATCTAATTTTTACAGATCTATTCTTAAAACTGAAATTCAATACAATAATGAATTTGGCATGCTCTTTGAGTATAAAAGGTTTATGGTTTGGATGCAACCTATGCAACCGTGAGGTTAGAGATTTCCAGTTAACAATATGACTAAGCTTGTGTTCTTTCACCTTAAAGTAATAAGTTTCTGTTCCAGTAACTTCAGGAGTTTATGGATGAAGAGACTACATGCTAAATGAAGTCACATAGTCATGTGTGCATCAATCCCAGTAATTACTTTATTTCTTCTATGATCTTGTAGACACTCATAGGTAGTGATGTCTAGCCCCAATACAATAAAAACTGCATCCTATTATTTCTATGGAAAAATATTTAAAGTAGAATTTAATGCTCTTCAATCGCACTTTTTATGATAAATTGATAATATTCTGCAAATTTTGCTTCTCATAAAGAATTTTCACTGATATATGTGAAAAATAGTTTACGAAGTAATAAACTAGCTTGAAATTTAATGGTTCAAGTTTCAGATAGTTTATGCTCCTGGATTTATCAATTTATGTTTTTGTAAAGTATTACACATGTTTTTGACGGGAAATTGGTGATCCAGTTCATGGATTCAAGTTTAAATGAGCCCATCTATCCAGCAGTGATGGAGTAACTTTCTGTTTGTTTGAGATTTACTGGATTGTCTTTCTCCTTCATAGGTTACCCAGGACACCAACAGCCCAAGGTTGCTGAACTAACCAAATTTGGCCGCCCTGTAAGTGACGCCCCTTTTCTCATGTTCTTGTTTATAGTTTAAGTTGTCTTTTTCATGTCCTGCTTTTGGATGTTGCTTTGTTTATTTATATTCTAAATAGACAAAGTATACACAATGTTTGAATGCTATAGAAGTAGAACTCAAGCTGTGCAACAGCAACTCAAGGAGAGTGAAGCATTATTTGATTTTTTGAATAGGATAAAAATACAACAAAGGATACATATAGAGGACCTGTTTAGAAAGTGAAATCCTTTCCGATTTTATATCTTTTGAAGTTTTGATGATATATCAAGTCTGCCAAATGCAGTAGTGTTCCAATGTATTAGATCATATGAAGTAATTCCCACATGGCTACCATCTACATCCACATAATGTATTGATTTCTGTTCAATCTTTTATTGTGAGTGACCACTTTTTTGTTTACATGCTGATATGATATGGGTCTCTCAGAGTCTCAGATAGTTTTTTTTATTCTTCGGCTTTTTAGTTACTGCAAGCTGGAACAGATATCCAATTGAAATTTGAATTCATATGCACAATTGACTGGTAGCATAGAGCCTAACGCCCTAACGTCATGATCTCTTGCTTTTGAAGGCCAAATTGCGGAGCTCTTCTTGGTGGATTAGATATTTTGTTCAAACAAGTCTGGAGGAGAACGAAACTGCGACAAAAAAGTTCGAACAGGCAGCGGCAAAGCGCTCATACAGGCCAGCTTGTCAAGTTTTCCACTTAAAGGCATATCCTTAACCTCTGCTGGATGATGTGAGAATAACCTCTCCCCTTGTTGCATAGATCAGAGTATATTCTATGTTAGCGAAGTAATTACCACATCTTGTACTTCTTGATCATGCGCGTCAGCAAACATTTTGATTTTCACGTGTGTCAATGGAAGAAAGTATCATGAATGCTTGTTTGTGTTCTTCTGTATGTTTTGATTTTTTTTCTTTTGTTTTTTATAGGCAATATTTTTGACATAAGATATTTATAGACATTTACAACTCATTGTGGCACCACCCAATTGATTGATGTAACTATTATTGATTTATCATTCATTCTTCCCTATTATTGTATCAGAATTTGTCATTATGAATTATGAAAGACACAATATCGACCTGCAATCACTTCAGTTCATATACGCAATATTATGATACTCGTGTACGATACTGTTCTTGTAGACGAGTACAATCTACTGTCACTTGTTGAGGTAAAAATCCCATTTATAACAACTAATGTAATAATCATGAATAATGAGCCATTGAGCGTATTTGTAGTTTTTGCCAAACAGATTTGCACAATTGCACTAGCAAGTATCAACATTACCACATGTTAAATTGTTAATGCATGATTGCATGAATGAAATATTGATAAAGCACCTCTATAGCGAAATTCAATGAACTGAACTAAAGTATATGTACAATAACGAATATAATACATTGACTTAAGAATCCATCCAGTAAATAAATTAAAATAAACCGAACTGAAAATACGCTTAAAAAAAAAATGACCTAATAGTCTTGCAAATTGCAATTACTTTTGATTAAAACTAAAATAAAGAGGTGATAATGGAAGTTACATAATATTCTGAAATATGTTTGATTGATTCTCATTATTTGCTCGTCATTTGTGGGACACTACGGAAAGCACAAAAGACACAGCACGTTTGGCTACACAGTTACCCCAACTCCAACCGTGGTATTTGTAGTATGTTGAAAATAATAAAAACGAGTCGGCAGCTGACCCCGAAAAAAGGCGCCTATGACACCTTTTATCATCCTCCACTCTCTTCTCTTCTCTTCTCTCTCCCTCTCTTTTTCACAACCTTTCCCCTTTTTTTTCTCTCTCTCTCTCTCTCTCTTCAAATCTTCAATTCACTCCACTTCATACTTCATTCTTCCGTAGAAGCAACTTCTACTGTTTTATAAACACATACACTCCTAATTCTAATCCTAGGGTTTCTCTTCTTCAATGGCGATTTTGGCGATTCTCTAACACTCGCTTTCATCTTCTTCTTCTTCATAAAAAAAAAAGAGTAGAAAAATGGCGGTGGAATACACGTGTTGTGAAACGCATTTCTTCATAAACATAGGAGTAATAGTATTTCTAGTAATATTCGCTGGTTTAATGTCTGGACTCACTTTAGGCCTCATGTCTATGAGTCTTGTTGATCTCGAAGTTCTCGCTAGCTCTGGTACTCCTAAGGATCGCCTACATGCTGGTACTCTTCTTTCTTTCTTTTTTAATTTACGAATTTATTAATTATTACTACTAATACTGTCATTGTTGATTATACTATGTGATTTTTTTTTTCACTTTTTTTAATTATTTTTTTTTGGTCGGTGGTAGAATTTGAGTGTTTTTTTTTGGCAAGTTTAGGTGAAGTTAGGTCAATTTTTAATGATGAATTAGTGTAATACTTTTATTGTTGATACTATTTAATGTTATTTGTGGTTGTCGAGGTATGGTTAATTCCGAATTTGGAAATTATGGATTACTTTGGCAACTTTTGGTGATTGGATATTGTTAGTGTTGGATGGACTAGTGAAGTTGCTATATGAGACGGTATTGGGTTATTTGGAATGGATGATCGGATGGCTTTTGTCGAGTTTTAAGGTGGTGTATGTGTTTGATTAGATGATGTAGGATTGTAGGTTGAAGGGACTGGAAATTTTGTTACGAATGTCCATGTTTGAGGAGTTTTGGTGATAGGTGTTGATGTGTTGAAATATTTGTTGTAGATGTTCTTTCAAAACGTGTGCATAAACATAGACCAAGTCGTAGGTGAACCTGTGAATGGAAGAATTGGCCAGCTATGGTTGTGTTGCTTCGGTGAGCTTGGTCGTTTATGGCTTACATTAAGTTGTTTTCAATTGCCATGACCTTTTGTAGAATGATCCCTGACAAACTAGTTTTTCATGGCTCATCTAATTCAACTTGTGATGATCAACTGCTCCAGTTGCCCTTTTGAGGTGTCGACGTAAGAACACAGTTCCCTTGTATAGGTTATTCTTTTATGTATGTTGTGGAAAGTATATTGGTACTCTTGCACTTCCTAAAAGACTTTTCTGAGTGGTTTCTTCCTTTCTTTTATTCCGCTGCAGCTTTTTTGTAATTGGTTGTTTATCATAGATGGATATTGAAGAGTGATTAGCTTCTTTTAGCTGGAGTTTTAGGGTATCTGTGGCATTGATAGTCATCTAAGGGGTAAGTTTTGTTTTAATATATGATGCTAAGCTACAATAGTTCTCACTGTCTGCCCCTTCCAACTCAAAAAGCCGCTTCATTCTGATTTCTGAATCAAAAAAAAAAGGACCGTCCTTTTCTGATTTGGGAGTAATATAATTAGTCTTTCATCTAACATATGTGATGGTTACTGAATATAGAGCGAATATTGCATTAGTGATGAGTCCATCTGATTCTTTGAATGAGCATTAGGAAAGGAATCGGAAATCCTTGTTATGTCTTATACCTTGGAATGGGATTTCCTCTGTTTTTAAAGTCATAAGTGTTGCCCAATATTTGTGAATAAATATGGGAGATGATTTAATGTCTTGAACTAATTATAACATGGATTTTTATATTTCCATCATTTCTTTTGGACCTTTATAATCATTCTTTATGCATTATGATTTTGTTTAATTGATTTTGCATTTTTCTAATTTTTTGTTGTTGCATTTGACTTGCATTAAATTGGGGCCAAGGCTTTGTTTTTGTTGTGCATGACTTAAATTGTATTCTCTGCTTTTATTGAAAATCCTTGATTTGGTTCCATTCATTTAGAGTTTATTTCGCTCCTACTGACAACTTACACCACTACTTATGATAGAGAAGATATTGCCTGTTGTTCGAAATCAGCACCTACTACTCTGTACTCTGCTTATCTGCAATGCTGCTTCTATGGAGGTATTTCCTTATTAATTTCTCGGGCAGATGTTTTGTAAAGTATGTATATGCCTTTTGTCAGTGAAGCACTGAAGATCTGAAGCCTATTTTTGCAGGCACTTCCAATTTTCCTTGATAGTTTGATTACAGCATGGGGTGCTATCCTCATTTCGGTGACTTTAATACTTCTCTTTGGCGAGGTTTGTCATTGAAAATTTTCTTAGCCAAGCTGCTTCTTATCCAAAATATAAGTTTCAAGCAATTTTTACACGTGCAAAAGAATTTGGTTAAATTTAGACAAAGCTGCATCAATGTTAAGTTATAACTGATACAATAAATTGGTTCTAATTCTTCATCAATACTGTGGCTTATAGACAATGTAAGGCATTGATATGTAATGATATTACGGATCATCAAGTGATCTGTATCTTTTTCTATGGATTTTAAGTAAGAAGTCCTATATTATGTATTGGAACTCAGAAGTCCAGAACAAGTTAGGAGTTTGGTAGTTGCAATTCTATCCATTCTTCTTAGATGGTCAGATCTGTCATTTAGATAACTTGATAGTTGTTCTGGATTAGAATATGAACTGTTATTTACCTTTTCTCAATCCCAATTAAATGGACTAAATTAGTTTATCTGCCAAATTTGACGTATAGCTATTTCCAGAGCAAGGATATAGATAGTTAGTTTGGACTTTGGAGTGGTGATGTGTAATTGATGGCTTGTTTGTACAAGGACTTAATCTCTTTCATGTAACCTATTGTCGTCATTCTTGCTGAGTTGCTGATGTTCTACTTGAAATGCAGATTATACCACAATCAGTTTGTTCTCGACATGGATTGGCAATTGGTGCAGCAGTATCACCTTTCGTCCGTGTACTTGTTTGGGTTTGCTTCCCTGTTGCCTATCCAATAAGCAAGGTGATAGTTTCCCCATGTATCTGTTGTTGAAGTAGCTTGCTCTTGTGACACTGGGGTTTTTTACCATATTTTCTGGTCCATGCATAGTATGATGATTTAATGTCATATTTTCTTTTATCTGCAGTTGCTAGACTTACTTCTAGGGCGTGGTCATGTCGCTCTTTTCCGAAGAGCTGAATTGAAGACACTTGTCAATTTTCATGGAAATGAGGTGTGTACATTTTTTGTTGTAATATAAATATTATTATTTCCTATTGGGCAAATCCATTCTCCCTTTTAACCTACACTAAAATTATTAAAAAACAAAGGAAGGTTCAAAAGTCCTTTGTGTAGGTTGTGTGGGTGCCTTTATCTGATGTCTCTATTGGGAAAATGGGAAGTGTTAAATAATTGAAAATCCCACATTGGAAAATCACTTTTGTTTAAGACCTATCACTAGCCACACTTGTTTTGTACTTGGAAGGCCTGTAAAACTATCCCTGATGTTCCTTTGAATCAGAAGAGGGAAAAATGCTGATGTCGTTGAACCATTTATTGAAAATGGATTGATGTGAGGAAGCAATGGAACTTCTTCTTGGGTAGACCAGTTGAAGTGAGGACCTCCAGGTAGATGGACAATGGTCAACCAAGCTGAATGCTCAAAACCTCACTGCAGTCTTTCACCTTCATATCATGGATTTACCATCAAATATCCCTATTTGTAAATCCCATGGGATCTCTTTATAAAAACTGTAACTCTTCCCCTTGGCATGATTGAGTGGTGTTGCTAAATTTTAATTGTAAATATATATTAGAGCATATCATATACGGTATTTACTATATAGAATTACTACAGTAGAAGTTATTGTATTCATATGATAAACAATCTTATATATTTGTAATCAGGCTGGAAAAGGTGGGGAACTAACACATGATGAAACTACGATTATTGCTGGAGCACTAGAATTGACTGAGAAAAAAGCTGGTGATGCAATGACTCATATATCTGAAACATTTGCAATCGACATCAACAGTACCTTGGATAGGTGCAACATGCTAACACTTAACACGTTCTTATATTAAAACTGATACACATATTCCTTTATCATTCATCAACCTTGCAATCAGAAGAAAACGGCAAGATTTCAATTTAATGATGTATGCATCTTTCTCCTGACAGGGTCACAATGAACTTAATCATGGATAATGGGCATAGCCGAATTCCAGTATATTATGAGGAGCCAACTAACATTATTGGACTGGTTCTGGTATGTTTCTTTCTTTATTCTATTTAGCCCTATCACATTCACATTACTTTGAAATTGACTAAACAGCATTTATGTTTCCCATGTAGATGTCAGTTCTTGCATTCTTTTGTTTAGCATGATATGAGTCTATGAGTCATATGAAATAAGGAAGCAGGGCTGCAGGGGGCTTGATATTAAGCTGAAAGATTAATATCTATTATGTATTTGCATTTTTCATAATTTTGCAAGTGTTCCTCGTTTCGCAAGGTGCAACAAGCCACCAAAGGCGCCTCTACGGTGTAGGAGAGTCTCTATCGCCTTGGTGGGCCTTGGGCTTTTAACTTTGATGCTGAAAGAACTGGTTGTCTGATTCACTTGTTTTACTTGTTCTTTTTGTACTTGTTTGTGGTTGATTTTGTGCTGCATTCTCTTATGGTAGTCTTTATACAGTTGTATTGTAGTTGAAGTTCATGACTTTGATCCTTTTCATTCAGTTGTATTGTAGATAACGTTTTACAACGAATTTGATCCTTTTCAGGTGAAAAATCTTTTGACAATTGATCCTGAAGATGAAGTACCTTTAAAGAGTGTAACAATTCGCAAAATTCCAAGGTATGTGGTTGTGATTTTTTGTGTTTTAATGGTTGAGGTGTCAAATTCATGTATATGTGCGATTGTGCAATGTGCATAGTAGATGGGGCTGGGGTGGGACAAAGGGGTGGTAATGTGGTACAAAGACTACAGTTTTTAAGATTGTTCATCATCATTGTTCAATGCAAGTATAGAACAATATAAGATCTGCAGAGGTTTAATTGGGACAAACATTAGACTACATCAGATTTTATTCAGCTTCTGGTAAATCTAAGGCACAAAATGTTTGTCTGGTACATATTTCCTCTCTAGAATCTTAAATAACCTTCTGGGTGAATCTTTGAAATGTCTTTTGACATTCTAAATGATACGGAGTACAGCTTTGGGATATCTTTTAAATGAGAGTGGATCGGTAAACAGGAGTGACCATGTGTCAAGGAGAGTAAACTTCCCTCTTTGGTTTCCCTTGCTTGTTTAAGTTAATACCATATTTAATATGCTTTTGAAAGAATGACGTAATGCACTTGCTATTTTTCTGGCTTTGTTTGGGTTGGAGGTTTTGGGTATTCAGGTTTTATACGGAGGATAATCCACCAGAATAGAAACCCTATTATCTTACTAGTTAATGTTAAGGCATTATTTAATGATGATTAGTTTAAGTTGTACCTATTACCATAATACCTTGCTTTCTATGGTAGCATTCCTTAGCATTTTTAGCTTTGTATTGGTGTTGAGAAAGTTCAAGATAAATGATAGTAGCACATAGAATCAATTGATCTTGTAATACGTAACATTCTTATATAGATAATGTTAGAATCAGCTCAATTTGCACTGTCCCATGGAGATTGATTTCGTATGTTTATCTATTATAGGGTGCCTGAAACATTGCCGTTATATGACATACTGAATGAGTTCCAGAAAGGTCACAGCCATATGGCAGTGGTCATAAGGCAGTCAAATAACCCTGTGGTGCATCATGGTAACGGGAATCCTTCTGGTGGTAAGTCATGATCTGTAACTAGTTATTTCTTATCATCATAAAAGACTAAGGTCTATTCTTAAAACTTGCTTTGACTGGACAAAGTGAGATACCTTTTTCTTTCCATTTCTGCTGCCACTTGCTATCAGAGCAGGTAACAAATAAATTGGGCGGTGCTGGACCTTTTGTACACAGTACACTCAATGTCAAAGCGGGAGCTCTTTCTATTATGCAATGCACTTGCTCATTGGATTGATGACTGTCTTTAAGCTTTCCTCAGTTGTGTATGCTTAAGTTTTAAAACAAATGAGATGGACATAATTTATCCTTTTTTGATATGCAGATTCAGTGAAAGAGGTTAAAGTGGTCATTGAGAATGATAATCCTGAGCAGCAGAAGACTTTAGAAAAAGAGAAAAGTTTCAAACACAAGAAAAACTTTTACAAGTGGAAGAGCTTCCCAAACAGTAATAAATCAAACAAGGGATTAAAGACCAAGAAATGGAATAGGGATATATATTCAGACATCTTAGAAGTTGAGCAACCTTTGCCAAAGCCTGATGAAGAAGAAGCAATTGGGATAATTACTTTGGAAGATGTCATTGAAGAGCTATTGCAGGTAATTTAATTGTGTGTTTGTCTATTCCTGATAATGTCTTAAACGATCTCATATAACCTTGACTGAACAATGTACTTGCAGGAGGAGATATATGATGAGACAGACCATCATTTGGATGATGATTCATGACACTTGGCTTTTATTAGTGAGTAATTTTAATATAGTTGATATAACCATAGTTGCCATAGTCAGTGTTTTGAAGGGGGCTTATATTGCAGCATTTTGTCAATTTGAAGGTAGGTTAGACGGCTGGAATGTAATGTTGCCCCATCATCTCTATAGGCAGTGTTGTTTTGTGAAGCTGTTGTATATGCAAGTAAACTGTTACTGATAATGTTTTAGGTAAAGGCAGTAAACTAGAAATGTTAACGACAATTGAGTAATGCTTCTTAAAACGTATGTGCCAGAAATTCTTTTTGTACAGTTTCAACAACTAACATTATGAGCATCGGAACTGGGTACCTAGTACTGACCCTGGTGCAATTGGGTACCCACTAAGTATTGGGTCCAAAATCATCCAGTATCGGTCCCTGATACTTACTGGGTAGTTATTTTGGGACCCGGTATCGGACCCAATTCAACCGGAACCAAGTCTTTACCTGTCGGATCCAAATCGGGATTGAGTTCAGTATCGGGTACCAAATTCTGATGCTCACTCCTACTTAAAACCCAATCAAAACATCTCGAAAACGCCTGAAATTTTGTGTGATGCTAGCCCTATATGTCTACAGGACTACCAAAATATCAGCCAAAGATTCCAAGCTAGTTGGTTGCAGTTGTTAATTTGAATTAATTTGAATCATCTTGAATTTTGACCAGCTGCCACAGAGAATTCCTTTGCAGATACAAAGTAGAAAAAAAATTAACCAATTTAATTTGAAGAAGAAAAAAAAATTCACCTTAAAAGCCCTAGTAATGAAGGAGAACGAAGCCGATCAAGTTAACCTTCGAAATTGGGTTTTATCCTGATTTTTCTAAATTCGTTTTCAGCTACTATTCGATTATTAACCACTTTTATGCGCGAAGCGTCAATAATTGAACCTCGCCTCTTGTCATCCTAGTAGCCACATCATAATAAGTTGATCAACGAAGTAGATATATGAATGATTATGCACGTTATGAAACCATCTAACCTAACAAAGATTAAATAGCAATTACGATTAATGCTTTCACAGCTATAGACTAAACAATTCACTTGTAAATAACAACTTCTCAGAGTCAAATATTAATCATGGGCTCATGGCCAAAAGCTGAATTTTGTTTTAGAAGAATAAAATCGTATGTATAGGCTACAATAATATGGCACTCCCTAGCTTAACAAACAAGTAAACAACCCTATTCTATTTAATCTTAATTGAATGATATACATAAAAATATTAGAGAAATTACTAGTATCTCACAGTGAGATGCGAATTAATCATCTCACAATGGTTTTTTTTGTCATTTTACATTATATTAGAAAAAGTATCAATACATATATGTATTCAAATACCTATATAAATACTAATTATATACATATACAAATACAAACTTCCACACCAACCACCACCACAATGCTACCACCACCACCCACCCACTTGCACACAACCACCAAACAACCATTGTCTGCCATACCCACGACTTTTGACCTCAACTCATGTACCACCAACTACAACCCACCAAAACCCCAAACCCACACCACGTCGACCAGGAAATTCAAACCCCAAACCCAAACCCACGACCACAACCAGCCTGAAATTCAAACCCCAAGACCACGACCACTACCCACTTAAATAATTGACACCCAATCGAAACCCACAACGAACCCAATCAAAATCCTAATTGTTGTAGATTTGGGTTTTGCAGTTGTATGTCGAAATCGAAATTGAGATCGAAATCGGAATCGATTGGATTAGTGGTTATGAGGGGTGGTTTGCGAAAGAGTTTGAGTAGCGTTGGTGCGAAAGGCGGTAGTTGACTGGTTATGGGCAAGAAGGCGTGAAATAAGCGGTGGTTTTATGAGAAAGGGGTGCAAATAGGGCGGTGTAGGCGGTGGTTGTGGTGGTTGATAGGTGCGGTGGGGTGCAGCCGTGACGGTAGGTATGGTAGATAGGCTGCCGTGAAGGTGGGTAGTGGTGGTTGGTAAGTTGGCCGGCCATTAAAACCGGTGTGAGTGGTATGTCAGCTTGTGTGGTGGTGGATTTTGTATTTCTATACGTATGTCTTTTGTAGTTGTATATGTATATTATTTGTATATATACATCTATATATGTATATTATCCTTAAAGTTGTATTTATTTACAATTTTACCATGTGAGATGCTAAAATTGCATCTCACAGTGAGATACCGGGAAGCCCTCAAAATATTATATCTAACAAACCCAAATCCTAAGCATCTAGTTTTTACTTGTAAACATATTATTAAATACCTGAAATCTAATTAAGATAAGATAAAATTAATACTAATGCCTAAAATTCGAAAAATCCTTTCAAATTAAAGGTAAAAACCTATATGCTAAAACTACTAATCAATGTTAAATATTCCAAATTATCTTGTTCGTACTTTGAAATGCTTTATTTGATTTTAAATGCGTTAAAACTCGCTTTAAATCAAATGAACAAAATTTTTGTATTTGATTGTGCATTGCAAGATACAATTAGTCGTACACTTGTACAAGGTCCATTCTTGGTAGTGTCAATTTCTCATGTGTGTCCAATTAACCGGTCATTCACAAACCTTGTTCTTTCTTCTTCAACAGCGATCTTATACAAGTATTTCCCTAGTACGACTTTCTAGAGAATAGAGATGATAAGAAAAGTTAGTCTTAAGCAATGATTATTCAATTATATTTGCATGATAAAGATAAGTGGTAGAAATTTGTATACGTAGAAAATTCCTTTTGCTTAAGTGGGAAAAAAGGGGATGATCACGTGATAAGAATTGTACGTGTTCCATCTCCACCGCATGCATAATGAGCAAATATACAATTACGTACATATGGTCGTAGCGTAATAGCGTGATTTATAAGTTGAAGTTGACGTATTTGATTGCGAACATTCCTACATCCTAGCATGATATTAGAAATGTCAAAAAACACTAGGCAAAACTATATGTAAACCACGATCCATGGTGATATGCTATAAAGGTGTGAGTTGCTAGAGTGATATGTAAGTAAAAGCTAAGAGAATATGAGATATTTTGAATATTTTGAGACATATACATACAAACTAAAACTATAAGAGGTACCAACAATCATCGGTACGCAAATGAATACTCCGTATTATAAACGGCTATTAAATTTCACCATCTTTGTTGCACGGCCCCTAAATCAATATATACGTAGTGAAAAAGGTTTAATCAAAATTAAGTTGAGTAAGTGATAGGAAAAAAAGTTTACCAAATAAAGTAATAATGTTTATTGTTTAATTTGTGACAAAAAAGAAAAGAAAAAAATGGAACAAAGATAATGAAAGGGATCCAGGGAATATGGTGTGCTCTATTGAAGAGAAATTTTCCTCAATAAATAAAATAATATTCAATTCATTTTAAAACATCCAATAATTTCTAATCTATTTATAAACCTCCAACATGTTACAATAAGTTCCAATCAGTTATAAAACCTTGACTCAATAACACATAACCATCAAGTTTGATCCATTCCAATCAAGTTCAATCTGAACCCATCTTAGCTTCAAGAAGCTCAAGAAAAACCGATCTCCAAAAGAGTGGGCTGAGGACTATCAAAAGGCTTTCGATAAAACCAAAAAATATTTGGCCAATGCGCCTGTCTTAATTGACTCCAGCTTTAATTACCAGGATATATATCCTTTGCGACTGTATCTTACAATGACTCAAACTGCAACAGGTGCCCTACTTGCTCAAGAAATCAATGGAAAGGAGACTTTCATCAATTACTTGACCAAGAAATTTCTACAATATGAAGAAAGATACTCAACAGTTTCAATTCATTATAGTCCGTTCCAATCCATTCAAATAATTTCTAGTCTTATCCGACGAAAAAAACCCTTATATCTATGTTTGAAATTTCAATATATATGTTATTAGAAGACAAACTCAACCAAAAGCTTAAGCTGATGGTTGAGGCCTAGGAATAGTTTATATACTCTATCACACCCCTCCACATGAGCCCGTTGGACTTGAAGTGTGGATGCAGCATAGGCCCTCCATACCCCGTGCTTAATATATAATTCCACTTAGAATGGAAGAGTGGATGAGATTTGAACCCGTAACCTTTGTACCAAACTAGCGTTGATACTCTATCATACGTGCCAAGGCTTTGTTATTTATATATTAGATATTAGACAAAGGACTATTATTATGCCGTCTGCAAGCTAAGTATACAATCATGCAACCAAATCCATCCATATACGTAGACTTTGATTCATTTCATCTATTGATCTACTTATCTCCTAAACTCCTAGTATTATGGCTCATGAGTTGTGATTATTAGTACATGATATATGAACAAAGTGTTATACCACATGAACCTTCCTAATTTAATGGAATATTATTGCTTTTATATGATGAATAAACAGTGTTGATTATCAATTAGTTCTGCATGTCAAAGAGTCAAATGTATATCAAGTTAACATGCATTTTGATGGATAAGATGCTTAATAAACGATGGATACTGAAGTCATGTGGAAGGAAACCATGATAAAGGGAGATACTATTAATTAATAATTGAATATCCAATTAGGTGAAGGAAATTCAAGTTGATTATTGGCAAAACAAATTTGTTTTAATTTCTTAAACCATTTGGAGTTGAGATTCTCACCATTAATTTATTTTGAGGAAATAGAGAGTTTATTTCATAAAATAACGACGGTAGATTATGGATAAATGAGAATTACAAAAAGTGACTCCTAAATCTATTTCATATCGGAAGGAATGACTCTTAGTTTTGCACAAGTATTTTGCTTTTTCTCTTTATCCAATGCGGTACAATTCACAAGTGCACACACAATGGTTTTCAACACTCCCGCGATTACTTTTGAGTTTCTTTTAACTTTAAACTAAAATATTATGTGAAAAAGTAATTACAAATCCTTTTAATTGTTAGACATTTTTTCAAGCTACATTATTCGATTGCTTTACCTAGTTTAGACCGAAAGCTAATTAAGAAATCAATGATATGTGCTCTAGTAATATACCATGTTAATTTTCTAGTTGGACAACAATGTCATGAGTTTAAGTCTCACTCAGCCTTCTTTTCGAGCTGTGATGAAGGTACGCATATGTAGGGCTGAGTAAAGGTCTGGTCTGGACCTGAAATCATACCAGATCGGACTTGAATTTGGACCGGATCAGGTCGGATCGCCGACCCGGTCCAAGTCCAAAAAAATTTGGGGTGCCAGTTTTCAGGTCCGGACCAGTGGACCTGAATAATTATTAAAAATATGTTTTTAATTTTTTTTCAAAAATTAATAACTAAAACTTGTAAAGTTGTAATGTAGTTGGAAGTATTTGAGTACTTTGATGTTTGTAATCGTTACTAATTAGATTATATGTCGTTAATTTAGATCCTATGTTATTATGTTTGAAGTCTAAATCTCTAACATAAGTAACGACCGGTCCGACAGGTCCAACTGGTTTTATATTAAACTTTTCATTTGAAAGAGCAAAAAAAATATAAAACAGGTCTAACAGGTCCGGTCCAGGTCCAAATTTTTTTTACATTCCGGTCCGCCGGTCTAGCCGATCCCGGTCCGAGCTGGTCTGGTTCTGGACCGGTGCTCAGCCTTACGCATATGATTATAGATCAGATCAGCTTATTTGTAAGATTAACGACGAATTAAAATGATAGAAAACTTTTCCATACACTCATATATTGCAAAAACGTTATAGAAACGTTTCTCCGAGAATTTCCACCAATATGCTAATATTATGCATGATTGCACGTACTAAAAAGCGTATGATAGTTTAATTGTAAAACAAGGATGAGTAATACCTTGTAAGCTACAATTTTACGTCTTTACAAGCCTCTTGATCAATGTCTTAGTGTTGGTGCAACATTCAAGCACTTTTATCAGCGTTGATTGTGCACTAACTATATAATGCCTTTAGTTTGTATTCAAGTATATAAAAACCTATGATTTGAGAGTGAGGGGTAGCTCAAGTGGTAAAAGCTTCCCTCCCGATTCCAGGAAATCCTGGGATCGATTCTCATCCCCGCCGTTGTGCCTCCCTAGCACAAAAAAATATATATATATAAAACCTATGATTTTTTGCTAAACCATTTTAGTAAGTAAGAAAAATAAAAAGTTACATGTCAAACCATGTTACATCGTCATCTCAATTTATAGTTATATGTCCATTCTTGTCCATTGAAAAATATAATAACTTCTCACGAGTAAATAAGAGTTAACACTTGATAATAAGTACCAATAATATCTTGGCCTATTGGTTAAAAAAAAAACACTTCATAATAAGTCAAATGACACTTCTAAAAATATTAAACCAAAAAAAACACCTCATATTCATATTCAGTCAACTATATATACTCCACATTAGAATCAAATTTTCAAAAAAGTTATGCAATTTAATATGATTTAATATGTTTCCTAAAATATACCTTGCAAAAAAATTGAAATTGACATTTTTCATATAAATTCCAAATCACAACAAATAATCCAATCAAAGAGCATGCTCAGCACAACTTTTCTCATCTCAACAACTCATGAAATTGATACCATAAACCATAACTCTAGCATAACAACAACAATTAAATTTTCCACCTTATGACCAATGAAATAACTTACCCATAAACTAATACCTCTTAAAAAAATAATAATATGTGCATATATAAATCAATAATTCAAGTCTTAATGGATTAAATAATCAATTTTAATCATCTTTGTTGTGAGATGTCAATGTCAAATTGTCATCAATTTTGTATGCAATGAAATCTTCCAACTTGAATAAAACAAAGTCAACGAACTTGTTAGAGAGGAACATTCATTTCATCTCCACTACCGTACCTCATGAAATAACACATGATAGTATATCAAAGTACATCAAATAAACTATATACTAAAATCATCATATTATTTTAAGAACAATTTTTTTTTTTCATATTTTTTTAAGAATTAATGACCTATTTAACTTTGCTTGGATCTTAATAATTCACAAAATAAAAAATTAATAAAAAAATTAATCAAGTCAAGCATCATGCTTAGATAATCTTCAAAGGACATTATATTGAATTGTTTTCCACAATTAATTAAGTTTTAACCCTTCTCCACTCTGTCACAGCCAATACAAAAACTTACTTATATAAATCAATATGTATACAATCTATACAAAATTAAATAAAAAAAATAAATAAAGGTCTTAATCTACTATTAAACATTATGCTTATTTCTTGATTTTACCAACCATTTTTTTTTTCTTCTTCTTTCTTCTTCTTCTTCTTCTTCTAATCTATCTTCTCTTGGAGTTGATGAAAGAACATTAAACACAAAAATGACTACAAGAAAATGTTTCACTTCTATAACATCATCTTTTGCATCAATATATTTGATTAGTGCATTTTTTGCAGTTTCATTTTTTTCATTACTTTACCTTAAATATCCTCCACAATACACTAATCACTTTGATTATCTTAATATTATCAAGCATAATCCCACCCCTGAAATTCCAACTACTGTTTCATTGACAGATGATGATTATTCAACCCCTTCTGTTAGTTTATTGAAAGAGTCTGTTATCACCCCAATTGCAACGCCGTCGCCACTGCCATCACCAGTGCCTGTTTCTGAACCTCCAACAGAAGTTGTGCAGGAGCAGAATCTGACAACTTCTGTGCAGGATTCATCGGAAGATTCAGCAACACCGACAGTTGACGAGGAAGAAAAGGTTGAAAAAACTGATGAAAGTTCACCTGCACCAGCTCCTGCTGCTGTTACAGAACAACAGAATGATAATGGTGAGGGTAATAAGGATGATTCAGCAGAAAAAAAGGTTTCTGACGAAAAGATTGCACCAGAATCTGCTGCTGTCAATGAAAAAACAGAGAAATCAGAGGAAAGAAGAGAAGATGAAGACGACGAATCAGCAATTGCATCAGTTGATCATCTTTCATACCCACCAATCAATTCAACCACAGAAGAAAGAATGGCATGGATCAAACAGAAGCTCCCAGAATCGAGGATTATTGAGTCAACTCCTGCAACACGAAAATTCGAGCAGAAACTGCAGCAGTATGTGAGTGCTAACAAATGCAGAGTAACAATTTTCATGACATGGATATCAACCACAAGGTTTTTTGGTAAGCGCGAAATGTTCTCCCTAGAGAGTGTTGTTAAGGCACACCCTGGTGGTTGTGTGATCATAGTGTCGCGAATTATGGCCTCAAAACAAGGCAGGAAACTGCTCGAACAGCTTGTTCAGCGCGGTCATCTAATTTTCGCTGTTGCACCTGATTTCGAACTCCTTTTCCATGGCACGCCTGCACAAGAATGGCTCCAAAAGCTCAAAGATGGCCAAATGGATCCCGGGAAAATCCCCATTACTCAGAACCTATCAAATCTGCTAAGGATTGTGATCTTGTATAAATACGGAGGCGTGTATTTAGACACTGATATGATCATCCTTAAAGATCTTTCTGTTCTAAGAAACACTATTGGAATTCAGGAAGTTGATGAAAAGAGCTCAACATGGAATTCAGTCAACAATGCTGTGCTAATATTTGATAGAGATCATCCTCTCTTGTTAAGGTTCATGGAAGAATTTTCATCGACTTTCGATGGTAATGTTTGGGGATACAATGGACCTTACATGGCAACTAGGATCATTAAGAAGATTGTGTATGATACAAATTATCAGTTCAACATTATGTCTCCAATAGCGTTTTATCCTGTTGATTGGTTCAATGCTCGTAAGCTTTTCATTAATCCAAAGTCTAACAATGACATTAAATGGGCTAAGGACATGGAGGCAAAGGTTAGAGCTCAGTCTTATGGTGTTCATCTTTGGAACAAAATTAGTGGTCCTTCCAAAATTGAAAAAGGCAGTATTATTGGAAGATTAATTTTGGATACTTGTATCATTTGCCGAACCCAAGATGTATATGGTTAACTTATCATAACATCCATCCAGTGCATCAAATTTGTTCACTACGGAAAAACAAAAAAAAAAAAAAAAAAAAAAAATGAGGAATTACATTTGCATTTAATTTGGAAAAAAATTATGTGTACTTTGGACTAATTTCACTACAAGAAAAAAAACGGTCAAGTCTATGACTAG
>PYUH01000499.1:65968-91497 GCA_016808085.1 Suaeda aralocaspica
AGGAAAAAAAAAAAAAAAAAAAAAAAAAAAACATAGTCATAGACTTGACCGTTTTATTTTTCTTGTAGTGAAATTAGTCCGAAAGTACACATAAATTTTTTTCCAAATTAAAATGGTCAAATGTAATTCCTCATTGCACAATTTTCTTCTAGAATTTTTTTTTTTTTTTTTTTCATGTGACATATTATACTGTACCTTATATATAATAATAATAATAATAATAATAATAATAATATAGGGGATAAGTTTGAATTTTTCTTCCATATACTTGATTATTTTTCATCTTAGTTCTTGGAAGGTTCATCTTATGATATGATACTGTTAATAATAAAATGTGCAACCTTTAATTTTCAGATGAAACAAAATAACTATCATGTCTTATTATAAAGGGAATCTGAACTTTAAATTAATTACAGCATATGCTAAGATCTAAATTGTTGTCATATTAATTAGGAATCTTATAATTAAATATCATTTGTCTTAGTTGATTATATATAAGTTGACAACCTTAATCTTTGGAATCATGTTGATGTAGTTTTCGTAAGTTTATTATAATGCATGTGACACGTTAAAGCAAGCAGTAAACCGTTGTAATTATTTGTCTGCTTAAAATTTGATGTTAGTTATTAACCCCTTAATTATAATATGATAGATCAATAGTGTGTCAGCAGTTACCAATAGTCCCTATATATGATATAGTCTATGCTATCTTAATTGATAGTTAAGATTGAAAGCTTGTGTATAATAATCGGAATAGGTCTAATGAGTGGATGGTTGCTTGCTCGGGTAGCTCATTTGGTAAAAAGAAAATTGTAACAATTAGTAATTAACTAATTATAATTAGTAGCTCAAGACACACATAGAAAACTGAAAACTGATACCATTACTATGAATTACTACAATTGTTTGTTTGTTTTTTTGTTGGTCAATGGGTCATCTTAAGTACAATATAATATTAATTAATGTTAATGTAAGTTATTTTTTTTACAAAAAGAATAATAACAATTAAGAGGATGATGTATATTATTGTAACTGAAAAGGGTAGTAAAAGTAACGAGGCAACGGCAATTTCATAATTGTCTTGAAGTCTTGAACCGGCCATGCTCGGTTGCTACTTTGCTTGAGGACTACAAGCCTAGAAATGTAAAATAGAGGAATGAAATGATTTTTTTTTTCCTAATTGCAATTAATATTTTAACAATTATTGGAACCTAAATTTCCAATGTTGTCGTTATCAATCAAAAGTTTGATCATTTATCATATTCTCCGTACCATTTTAATCAATTAAATAAAAGAATAAAGCTAATTTTTTTGTACTTGGCCCATGATTGGGGGCAAACATATTTTTCCACAATTATTAGCTATAAGTTGAATTGCCAATATATGTGGACAACAATTAATTTTGATATTTGAACAAACTGTGATACCAATAAACATCTTTAAATACGTGAGAGTGAAGGATAGTTTGTTGTTTAGAGTTTTCCTTTTGAATTTGGATCTTAGGAGATTTTGGGATTGATTTTTATCACTTGTCCAATGGCTCCCTCGATATATATATATATATATATATATTAAAAAAAATTAAAAAACTTTACCTATGAAACAAACAAAATATAACTATTGATGAAGGGTTAAACTGGGGTTGATGGATGCTTGGCAAATTCTAGTGGTCAAAAGCAAGCCGCAAGAGAGACTACAAAAAAATACGTAGTAAATAAAGAATAAATATCTTTAAATACAAAATAAACGAAATATAACTATTGATAAATGTTTAGACATAGGAATGTAAACAAGCCGAGTTGAGTAGTAGCTTGTTCTAACTAAGCTTGATGAATATCAAAAGCTTGAGCTCAAAACTGAGCTTTCACTACTCTTGTTTGAGCTTGACATATTTAAATTTCCATTATATTGTTCGAGCTCATTTGAGCTGTTCGAGCTCGAAAGAAGTTTATGATGTATAAAGGAGCCTTACACATATTTTTAAATTGATCATCTCATTGTTAATTGTTATAGAAGTGAACTATTCAAGCAAATATATTGATTAGCCTACAATTTTCTAATCTAAGATTTAGCATATGATACTTGCAATAAATAAACATACTGCCTTCAAAAATGTAAAGTTGATCACAAAATTCGAGCTGAGCTTGAAGAAGCTTTAAACAAACAATAACTAAGTTATTAACGAGCTCATCAAACCAGTGGTTTGAATTGCGAGACTTCATGAGTCAAATAATTAGTTACTTTGATCGAGTGAAGCTTCTTCACTAATCGAACTTGACAATTTTGTTCAAATTTGTTTATTTATATACGAATGAGCTTTAACCAAACTTGTTCATGAGTGTATGAGACTGTTGACATTCCTAGTTAGACCGAGATAAATGCTTGATATTCGATCCTTTCAGATTATTCTAGTTCATATCGACTAGTTGAATTAATATTAACATATTATTATTTTTTAGTATTCCAAGGATCAATTCAAAATCTCATGAAAGGCAAAAAAAAAAAACTATAACCACATTAGCCCAAACTTTTCTTCTCATAAGTGGAATTAGTTAATAATCGATAGTGCTCAATGTTGAAAATCGTGAGGCATGCTTATTGTACTGTTGCATATTGGATCTATCATTACTGCAGTATGTATATGTACGTACGTGCTGCATTGGGTCATATCCTCGGTCATTATTACGTGCATAGTTTTATCTTCTACAATCTATCACTAGCTAATGATAGATGATTAGTAGTGGAGGATATAATTTATAAAATTATCATTATCATTATGCTTGTCAATTGTCATTATACATTCTATTGCATGCATGTGGGGTAGTATGGAGATTAGCGTACTCATGAGCTGCAGACATTGTGCCCAATGACTTGCAATCATCTATTTGTATTAATTATTAGCAAGTAAGGGCGTGTTTCCTTCAACTGAAAATAATTGAACTGAAATGAACTGATTGGAGTTGAATTGAACTGAATTATGAAGGATTAATGAATGGCAAAATAAAAGAATAGTTGAATTGAACTGAACGGAACGGAACTGAACTAATTTGATTTTAAGGTGAAGTAAACAGGCCCTAAGATGACCTTATGGTGGAGATTTTCACACTCTCTAAATTATTTCCGCACTCCTCTTCCACCCATATAAATAGATGACTATTATTACTATTTATGTGAGATGGAGATGAGAGAGCAAATACTTAACTTATCATAAATCTTTTTTCATGATTAATTACTGTTTTAACCAATTAACTTGCAATACTTTGACCTCAAAAGGCAAATACACTAATAACACTATTTGTTTGAGTATAGCATGGAATTAATTCTATTCAAAGTTTAATTTCATTATTCCCTTCAACTTTTTATACGTGGGTTTATTTTATTCAAGTTCAATAAATCGAATGTATGAATCATTTTTTAATATAATAATCGAAATTTTTTATAACCAATAAGGGATGTAGGCAAAAGGATAGGTAAAAAATATGTAGTGGATGCAGGCAAAGGGATACATAAAAATTAATTTTAAAAAATTCCGATGCCGGGAATCGAACCCGGGTCTCCTGGGTAAAAGCCAGATATCCTAACCGCTGGACGACATCAGAATTGTTGTTATATATTAACACTAATATATTAATATCTACAATAATTATTCTGCTTTACGCACTTTCCGCTACACAAATTCGGTTGTCATGACTTCAATGTAAACTATTGAGCATTTGCTATTAGCGATTGAAAGTTATTGGCAAAAAAAATAATCTTGATTTACAATTTCATGAACAATTATGGAGCGTCAAAGTATAAAACGTCTTTTTTTTTTGTTACAAGGCATATGACTCTTAAAACAGACGGATATATTGCTTGCAATATTAATAGCGTTACATATATATGAACATGAAAATTCTTTCAACAAGGCCAAATTTAATTTAACTAATTAAGATCTTAACCAAATCTTCAACAATTGAAAATTCTTTAGAACGATGTTCAAGATTAAATCACATCATATACGAAAAATAAAATAAATTAAATTAAATTAAATCAAAAAAAGTATTTCTTTATAGCAATTCTAAAAAAAATTAAAATATACTCCATACAATCTAAATTCTTGCAACTTTGCAAGATATAGACAAACTTGCTAAGCAAGATGTCAAATAACAACAATAATCAAATAGTCTATACTATACAATTCTATGTATGTATTTCATGTTGTGCTAAAATAAAATTCCATATTTTCCTAACACTATCTATAATCGAACATGAAATTGATCATGCATTGCATTGAACACTTGAAAGAAGTGATCTAACATCGTTTTTGCTATAATCTTTTTCACAATGACCATGAAGCGTCGAATTATAGTCATAGAATTCATTGTACACCTTTGTCAAAATCTTCAAAACCCTATCAAGTTCTTTATCCTCCTTCGACCATGGATCATCCTCAAACCGCGCAACCTCAATCACGTTCCTCCTATCTTGTTCACGCCAAACATTAACCTTATCATCCACGATCAAAACAACGTTTGAATGTTCCAACACGACATCCAACTCCTTAACCCCGTTATGGAAACAATCTTCCCTAGCAAACACGTTCTTGATCATAAAGTCCGGGACCTCAGACTGTAGTAGTTGAACCACTTTTGTGGCATAGATGCGACCTCCCATGGTATAAACTGAAATATCGAACATAGCACTTGCTTTTCGAAGGAACTCACGTACACCCGGCCTAAGCTTGCAAGAGCAAGTATGATCGTTACTTAAAAATACGTGCTTGTCTTGCACGTCTTTCATGATTTGTATCTCTTCCATAGTTACTGATTTCACAAGTAATTTTGAAGCGACTAATGTGTGATCTAAATCAAGGACTAAGTGGAGCTTCCTTCGCCCTATAAGGTGGTCTAAATTGGCGTTTTTGCGAAGGTTAACCTCTTCCACGGAGAGACGAGTGTTAGGGCATAAGATGTTATTATTATTAGCCATTTTCTTTTTTGTTGCTTATAAAGAATACTAATCAAAAAGTTATAAGGTAATAACAAGATTATATATAAGTGCAAATTTTAGGACTTCATTAATAAAATATCAATAGATATTATATGTTGATTTGTTAAGTCTTATCAAATTGATATTTTCATGTAAAAAGTTGAATAAATTACGCATATATAAGGTTGGTTTATGCCTAAATCTAATTATTTTTGTTTTTATTTATTAAGTACTCCGTATTTGTTAGTACAAAATAGATCTTAGGTTTAAAGATAAAATTAAAATAAAATTTCACCAGTATAATGAATATGATAAATAAAATAGTTTTCTCATGACTAATAATTAGGAAAAATAACAAAATAATACAATAGGGCCGAAACTTCGTTTAGGCCAACCCAAGCCCATCCAAACATACCATAGTCCAAAACAAAAATAAATTTAAGAAAATTAATTGAATTCCAAAATTACCCCTGAGGTCTCACTTTATTNCAAAGGGATACATAAAAATTAATTTTAAAAAATTCCGATGCCGGGAATCGAACCCGGGTCTCCTGGGTAAAAGCCAGATATCCTAACCGCTGGACGACATCAGAATTGTTGTTATATATTAACACTAATATATTAATATCTACAATAATTATTCTGCTTTACGCACTTTCCGCTACACAAATTCGGTTGTCATGACTTCAATGTAAACTATTGAGCATTTGCTATTAGCGATTGAAAGTTATTGGCAAAAAAAATAATCTTGATTTACAATTTCATGAACAATTATGGAGCGTCAAAGTATAAAACGTCTTTTTTTTTTGTTACAAGGCATATGACTCTTAAAACAGACGGATATATTGCTTGCAATATTAATAGCGTTACATATATATGAACATGAAAATTCTTTCAACAAGGCCAAATTTAATTTAACTAATTAAGATCTTAACCAAATCTTCAACAATTGAAAATTCTTTAGAACGATGTTCAAGATTAAATCACATCATATACGAAAAATAAAATAAATTAAATTAAATTAAATCAAAAAAAGTATTTCTTTATAGCAATTCTAAAAAAAATTAAAATATACTCCATACAATCTAAATTCTTGCAACTTTGCAAGATATAGACAAACTTGCTAAGCAAGATGTCAAATAACAACAATAATCAAATAGTCTATACTATACAATTCTATGTATGTATTTCATGTTGTGCTAAAATAAAATTCCATATTTTCCTAACACTATCTATAATCGAACATGAAATTGATCATGCATTGCATTGAACACTTGAAAGAAGTGATCTAACATCGTTTTTGCTATAATCTTTTTCACAATGACCATGAAGCGTCGAATTATAGTCATAGAATTCATTGTACACCTTTGTCAAAATCTTCAAAACCCTATCAAGTTCTTTATCCTCCTTCGACCATGGATCATCCTCAAACCGCGCAACCTCAATCACGTTCCTCCTATCTTGTTCACGCCAAACATTAACCTTATCATCCACGATCAAAACAACGTTTGAATGTTCCAACACGACATCCAACTCCTTAACCCCGTTATGGAAACAATCTTCCCTAGCAAACACGTTCTTGATCATAAAGTCCGGGACCTCAGACTGTAGTAGTTGAACCACTTTTGTGGCATAGATGCGACCTCCCATGGTATAAACTGAAATATCGAACATAGCACTTGCTTTTCGAAGGAACTCACGTACACCCGGCCTAAGCTTGCAAGAGCAAGTATGATCGTTACTTAAAAATACGTGCTTGTCTTGCACGTCTTTCATGATTTGTATCTCTTCCATAGTTACTGATTTCACAAGTAATTTTGAAGCGACTAATGTGTGATCTAAATCAAGGACTAAGTGGAGCTTCCTTCGCCCTATAAGGTGGTCTAAATTGGCGTTTTTGCGAAGGTTAACCTCTTCCACGGAGAGACGAGTGTTAGGGCATAAGATGTTATTATTATTAGCCATTTTCTTTTTTGTTGCTTATAAAGAATACTAATCAAAAAGTTATAAGGTAATAACAAGATTATATATAAGTGCAAATTTTAGGACTTCATTAATAAAATATCAATAGATATTATATGTTGATTTGTTAAGTCTTATCAAATTGATATTTTCATGTAAAAAGTTGAATAAATTACGCATATATAAGGTTGGTTTATGCCTAAATCTAATTATTTTTGTTTTTATTTATTAAGTACTCCGTATTTGTTAGTACAAAATAGATCTTAGGTTTAAAGATAAAATTAAAATAAAATTTCACCAGTATAATGAATATGATAAATAAAATAGTTTTCTCATGACTAATAATTAGGAAAAATAACAAAATAATACAATAGGGCCGAAACTTCGTTTAGGCCAACCCAAGCCCATCCAAACATACCATAGTCCAAAACAAAAATAAATTTAAGAAAATTAATTGAATTCCAAAATTACCCCTGAGGTCTCACTTTATTACCTTTTCAGACAAACAAGAGTGAGAGGGAAGGTGCTCAGCTCCAACGGCTAGTTACCGTTTTTTTTTTTTTCAAATAATAAAATTGTTTGTTCAATATGACAGCTTATTATCTTCATTCTTACACTATTCTTCAGCTTTTCTGTCTTTATTCTCATTCCCTCTTTTTCTCTGTTAATCCAAACGCTCCTTCAAAATTCATCTTTTTCCCAGAAATTTAATTAGTTTGATAATCAATAAAAAATGGAAAAATTTCAGGTGACATCTTCAATGGAAGTAGAAAGTGTAGAAAAAGAAGAGTTTTACGAGGAAATCGAAGCTCCGAAGTATGTTGATTTTTCGACTCCAAATCACTTCTGCCCTGATGATCGTTACTGGTTCTGCTCCCGGGTTGGTATGTTCTTTTTCTTCTCGATTTAAACTTCATATAGACTTTAACCAACTAAGTTAGCCGACAACATTTGCGTGTATACTTGTTTTGCTTATAGCCTTGTGTAAATGAGCTCAAATATCTATATATTTAATCACTAAGTTTTACTGTATACTTTGTTCAATTTAGAGGATCTTAACTATATGAGTAATTTCTGTTTTATGCATAAATATTTAATGTAAACTCTATATGTGCATTATATGTTTCAGGATGTGACCAAAAACATGAGGAAGAGATGAATCCAGAAGCCATTTACAAGAATTTCGTGCTTCGGGTTCGATTTGTTTGTCAATTTTGTCATTCAATAGATTAATGAACAGAATGATATTAGCTTAGTTTAGTTAACATTATTAAATTTTGACAGGTAATGGCTGCAAGGAGTCCAAATGTAAAATTTGGGAGAGCATTTAACAGAAGATCTCCAATGTATGTTATATACAACTCTTCTATTTTGAAATTATTAGCTCTAATAAGATGTCACTTTTTTTACTAAATTGTAAAACTTAGTAATCTTACCAGCAACATTGTATCTGGTTTTGTTCAGTGAAAGTAAGAAATGCCCGCATTCGGCCCCTCCGAAGTCTTCAAAATCTAGGATACCGAGATTAGCATTAGTTTCATCTTCGATCTCAAAGAAGCTGATTGATGCTGAAAATGGAAAGCTAAAACTTAAACCTCCAGCTGCGACTGTAAAGCCGGCTGCTTCAACTCCGAAAGCAAGAGTGAAGCATGTTGCGGCTAAGTATATGACTTCACCTAGGAAGAAAAAGGGGAGTTCTCCTAAGCTTAATGCCTTTTGCAGTGTACGCAACCCCAAGAAAACAAGTGATTTGTTACCTAAGAGTAAGGTGGTTTCGAAGGCTTTGGTGTTCAACTCGCCTAAGAAATCTTTTAAAAAGAAGGCATCAGAAGAGTTGGAAACCCCTGTAACTACGTTGTGTGAAGGGGTGAAGAAGCTTCAGCTTAATACCCAAAAGAAAGGCACTATTCGTAAACCATTCAAAGAGTGCACAACTGAACAAAAGAAGGTGCCTTCTGATGGTTCAAGAAAAATACAGAGTTCCAAAAAACGGGAGAGTATCAATGCAATTTGCGCAAAGACTAATACTAGAAGTGGTGTCAAGAGTATTAAGGCGAAGACTACTGTCAAAAGGATTGGAGATGGTGCAGTGGTAGAAGTGAAGAAAGATAGAGGTAAATGTGTTGATATGGAGATTGATGAGAAATCAAAATGTGAAGATTCAGATGCAGTGTATTCGAACGCTCAGAAGACTGAACTGGTTTCTGGCACATATTCGGACAGCAAGGTTACAGCAGAAAAGAACAGTGTGACAGATGAAGTAGAAATTGCAAAGGAAAGAAAGCAAGAAAAGAGTAGTATCATTACAGATGATCTTGAAAATCAAAATTCAGATGCAGTGTATTCGAACACTCAGAAGACTGAACTAGTTTCTGGCAAAGATTCTGACAGCAACGTCAGGGCAGAAGAGAACACAGTTGAAGCAGAAATTGTGAAAGAAAGAAGGCAAGAAAAGAGTAACAACACCACTACAGATGACCTTGACAATCAGAATCCAGGAGTTGTTGAAGTCGAGGACAACGATAATAAAGAAAATGCTTCAAACTGTAATAATATCAGGTGTGTGTTACATACCACTGTCTGTGAATTTGGTTTGTCATATACTTGCAAAAGCTCAATGAAGTAAATCATTACATTAATCATTTTGTTGCGAAAAATTTAGGAACCTGTGTAATGACAACAAACTCAGGAAGCATGACGCACCTGTAAAATCAAAGGTGATGATAACTTTTCAAACACAATGGTGCTACACTGCAACTGAATTGTGCCATGAGGATTATTCATGTTGATCTTTGACACATATACAGGTTAAGACAAAGCAAGTACCCTTTAAAATGGATAAGACTTCAAAAGAAAACTGTCCAGCAGGAAATGGTACTCCGGGATTGAAGAACAGGAAACTCAAGCCAACAAATCCTAAGCCATTTAGGCTGCGAACTGATGTGAGAACTAAATGCTTTATTCAATTTATTTTAAATATTAAAACAAAAACATACTGACAATGCTGATATCAAACAATCACTATCTTTGGTACAGGAAAGAGGAATTTTGAAAGAGGCAACCCTGGAAAGAAAAGCTACTTCCCATGAAAATGCATCTACTGCAGGCGATAACTCACAGGTAAATCTTGAAATTGATAACTGCATATCAAATATGTTCATTAAAGTTATGTTATATGGATAGGCATTAGCAGTTGCTAACTTACTTTGATCAGGGAATTGGAAATGGAATATCTGAAAACAGAGAAAAAGGGAGCAAGAACGATGACGTAAGTTGAAAGCTCCATTGCTCGTTGAAATAATGGATCCTGGCACTTGTGGATGTAATTTAGTGTATATGGACTTATGGAGTATTACTTCTGATAAGAGTACACTCGTTATATTTTTTCAGAAACCAATCAAAATCAGGTGCAAGACATCAAATGAAGTAGAGTTGAAGCAGGAGAGGAGCGCTGGAAAGACCAAATCTCCTTTCTTGCAGAAAGAACTTGCAAGGACTCAGAGGTAAGTACACAATTTGCTGTGCTGCATATCTTCGAGTCAACAAGAATATAAATGTGACTCTTATTTTTTTATGCAGGAAAATTGTTTCAAGTGTAATTCAAAAAACTGAAACACCAGCAATGTCAAAACGAAATGAATCGAAAAAACAGGGAAAGGAAGAGGTTGCCGATCCAAGAAAGAAAGCCTCTGTAGCTCAGAAAACAGCAAGGCAGGGAAAGAGAACAGTAACTATCCCAAGAGAACCAAAATTTCACAGTTTGCATAGAACAAAAGATGGCACAAGTAACAGAATATAAGGATTTGAAGGTGTGTGGCTTTTTCAAAAGGGAAAATTTTATGGTATAGCTTTGTTATTCAATTAATTCAATATTTTTTTGTGTTTAAGATTTTGTTCAATTTTTTATTGAATTGTATTACCAAGCAAGTGTTGTAAACAACTCTTCCCTTCTTTTTCTCATGAGGTATTATGATTAACATGTGTTTGAGAGTATTTTCTTGTGATCTTTGATAAAAGAAGCTAGTTATTGTCAACAATACAACGAAATAACAGATGACACTGTGTTGCCCAAAAAAAAAATGATACTGCAAGCTGTATGTATTTTCTCAGCTACCAAAACAGCAGCAAGATATCAATTTAATTAACATGTCCACACTTTTGTATCCACTACAAGCCTGTAAATTCTATCGTACCCTATTTACCCTGATGAAAGTATTTTAGGTTCTCATTTGCAGCCACAAGCTCAGCAGATATTCCAGGTTCGTTGGCTGAATGTCCAGCATTAGGAACCACCTGTCGGACATTAATAGCTTTGTGATTATGCATACAAATGTCATCCAAAGAGATATGATGTGATTATAATGTAGGGAATTATATGATGTAACATGGTCATAAAATGCAGCTTCATTTCATGAAATGGACAATGTGTAGAGACATTTATGGAATTTTCAGTTTTTTTTACAAAACAGTGGGAGGTCTGTGAGACGTGAGTGCATACTATTAGGACAGATCATAAAATGTAAAGGGAGTCATTTAAGTCATTTGATTACAGCAGAAGAAAGGATGTTTGACACATAAAATCAGAACACAAGGGAAATGAGCAAACATATATATTACCTTGAAGTCAGCCTCCGGCCAAGCTTTATGGAGATCCCATGCTGATATCATTGGACAGACAACGTCATATCTCCCCTACAAGAGCAGCATTTGAACAACATCAAGTTCATGACAACAACTACAAGTTCACATTTCTATACTGTATTTCTTTGTTACGAATTGAGCTCTCTCCCACCCACAAGTCAATTTCTAGGAAAACTCTCAGCAAATTCATTTACCAGTATGAGTAACTCTAGAGCTGGGGAACATACCTGCACAATTGTACACTTAATATGTCTTATTTTGTCGATGTTATCAAGCAGGTATGAATCAGAAGGAAAGAAACCTCCGTTCCTAAAATAATGGTTTTCTACACGAGCAAATGCCTGAAAAGGGACCACAAAGTTAAGTACAGCTGTAGAGTATACAGAATAGTAGAATACCAAACCCAATGCAATGCGTTTGCTTTCCAGAAGGACAAGCACAATAGTATATTCAGCAGGAAGAGAGGCACTTGACATGGATGCATGTACAGAACAGATACTAGAACTCCAAATGACAATTACAGTAGATACAATGTAGCATATAAAGTTACGAACACAGAAATTACAAGCTTACCAGTGAAAAATTATCATCATTCCCTCGTTTCATATTCTCTTCATTAGGAATAAGATGAGCTGTCATCATCTCCCATGTAGTCCATGCTCTTGCAGCTGCTAGCTAAGAAAACCAAAAAAAGATTTGGCATTAACAAAGAAGTTTCCATAAAACAGACGAGCAGAATGTAATGTAAAGAGGGCCAGGGGTGTTCCATAATTTAAGGATGAAAAGATAGATTGTGTGTCTGCCATACTTTACATTATGTAGTAAACCCTGGCAAACGCTAACAAAGTTGCACCAGAAAAAAGCTAGACAAACAGTTTTGTCCAAGACTGTCAAATGAAGTTATGTTTCAAGAAATCTTGTCATTCCTAAACATATAGCCATAGCATTTAGATAGTTAAGCATACAGAGATCCAAAGAACTTTATCTCTTTTACCCTTTCTGAAGCTAACAAGATTGGTCTACACATGCATCAAAACAAAAGGAAACAAAGACCATAGAAGCCCATATTCTGGAAAATCCTGTTGTATTGAATATGACTGACTATGAAAAGGGAGAAATTGGAGAATAGGAGAAGGTCCGAGAGGTATAAAATAGCTTAAATTCATGAGACTCAGCCTCGGAATCAAAGACATGGAAGAACAATTGTACATGTTTTACTGCCAAATTTATAATTTGTCATTCAATTGCAGTTTTTCAAACAAGCCACAGAGCAGAAACATGAAAGATTAATTCTTAGGGATATTTACATGATAGTCACATAGGAAATGCAAGGATTCGCTTATTCATATGAATTCAGGCATAGTGTATTCAGGTGTTCACTTTTCAGAATTCAGAAAGCATAGCTTTAAGAATTTTACAGTTATTCAAGAAACAAACATACAAGAACAAAGGTCAGCTCAAATGGAGACAAAGACAAAAACACCTTGACACACCACAAAGTAGTCACAGGACAAGCTTACCTGTGTCTCCTTGTCATCGGAATTTAACCTCTTGTGATAAGCATCAATAAAACATCCCCTTTCATTTTCAGGAATTAGATCTCTAAATGGTTCCCAGGCTGCAAATAAAGAAGGAATGAGCAAGAATTCCACCATACTCGGGAAGAAGGATGCAAGTGATAACAAAAAATGATATATTTGCCTCCATATAATTAATTACAGCATTTTGAGGATTCTGGTTCATTAGAATATATAAATTGATAGCCTTTATCGATGATGAATCCTAACTGTTTTAGTTTCAAGCAGTGACAGGGTGTCACCCAGCTTATCCAACTGTACCTAGGGAGAGAAAAAACCAACAGAACATAGCAACCAACAATAGAAGTTTCTAGGCTCTATTGTTCTAATATTCAAACAGTGCACCTAACAGCCATGAAAGTATGATGCTTAGAAATGGAATTTGAGGGCTGAGTTAAAGCTAAGAAAAAAAAATTGATTAAGAATTTGAGAATTACAGATAACTATAAATACAAATCTCAAAACTCGAGTGGCTGAACAATCCCCACAGCTAAACAAAACTAAAATACATACAAGAGATTAATATATTTATATTATGCTCCACAAAAATAAGTCTTTCTTTCTTTTCTGTAGTGTGAAAATTGATAGCATTGTAACAAGCACTGATGTCATTGTAAATTTTTGGACGGAAGTAACAAAAGCAAGCATTATGGACCAATAGATAAGAAGAACACACCAAGATCAAGAGTTGAAATATGCCAATAACTAAGGTATCTATCAATAGTTAGCTCAAGAGCAAAAAAGCATACCATCGGGGAATATAGTGGCAGCACCCCCTTCATAGAACCAATCAATCTCTTTTTTGCGCAAGAGAAAGATTCCTCTAAGAACCAGACCAGTGACCTAAAGCACCAGGCAATTTTTGCAGTAAATATGGTTAAAAACTAAAGAGTTGGCTTTACAGGAAACTGAAAATTGGATATCAAGCACTCAAGCAGACCTTGTCAGGGTGTGATTGACTGTAAGCAAGAGCCAGAGTACTTCCCCATGACCCACCAAACACCTACACGATTAAAAGATAGAGCCATAAATAGTTAGCTTAAGAAAGAGAGAATACCAACCAAATAAGATAGTCAACCTGCCATTCAGGAACTTTCAAGTGCTCTCGAAGCTTTTCTATGTCTTCTATGAAATCCCACGTTGTGTTTTCTTCCAAACAAGCATGAGGTGTGCTCTTGCCAGAACCTCTCTGCAACATTTTTTTAAGCTCATTATCATCAGAAACATCAAAAGGCATGTTATTTACAGTACCAAAATCAAGTTTTAGCAGCTAGCCTGATCAAAGAGGATGATTCTGTAAAATTCAGGATCAAAAAATCTTCGGTTATTGGGAGATGTGCAACCACCTGGACCTCCATGAAGGAAGATAACTGGCTGCAAAACGAGGTACAAAAAGCAAAGAATCCTATCAATAGTATACACAGACTAGCGTTCAGCATAAAGTTTTATACTCCGTACTTTGCATTATGCTTCATGTGATAAACATGGATTCTTTTCATCATATATATCCAAACTAGCATGCATTCGCATAATGTATCGATAACCTTCATGTCATCAACAATGCATATACAAGAGGGGTTAAAAAGAATTCTAGGATCTTTAATAACCTAATCAATTAGCCACTTATTAGCATTAAGCAACCTTTAGTCTAAAATCTATTTAGCATATTACCCTTAAAACATCAAAATTTGTCGTTCACTGCCTCACCGAGTTTACGTTAATTCAAGCAAAAAAAACTCTTAAACCAGCAAGCTTATTCATCTAAGGCTTACAACTTTTATCACCCATGTTGCCTTTCCTCAAATAACAGTCTTTCATTTCTGTTAAAGCCTAATATCTCTTTTGTCATATGTAACAATCTCCTTTTTAGCAACACACATTTACACCACATTATCAATTTAAAGAAATAAACTTTCCATCACAAAATACATAACATTCATCCCAATGATAGCAATATCAATCACACCTTCAGTTTTCATCCATTCTAATTGATACTCTAATTACTGCCAAATCATGCCTCAAATTGCATCAAACATGCATAATTTGACAGCCATTAAATCCCTAAATCAAATTATAACTAGCAACAACTCAAAATAACCACATTACAAATCAACAAAAACATCAAAATTCCTTCAAATGCATATAAACATCAAATTTTACATACTAATCATTTCAAACAAAAACACAAAAAAACTAGTACAACTCACGTGACCATTTGGATTTCCTGATTGCTCCCAATAAATAGAGTGAATTTCTGAAACTTTCAACATTCCAGAATCATAAGGTTCAATTGGAGGATACAAATTTCTATTTACTTCATAAATTTCTTCTTCTTTCTTCTCCAAAGCCATGTTTAACTGTTGCTCAATATTAGGAACACAATTAATCACTTGAAATCTCAGATTTCTTCTTTGTTCTGCATAAAAAGATATAAAATTAACCCAATTAAACAAACACCCTTTTCAATTAAGAGCAAATTACAGCTACCCAGATGAAAATTTGCAATAAAAATGGTGAATTTGAGTGAAAAAAATTACCTGAAAGAGAAATTAGTTGGTGGAAAGAAAGAGAAGAATTGGGTGAGGGAGAAAATGAAAAGAGAGGTAAAGTTTTTAAGGAAAGAGTGAATTTTGATGCCAACATCATTATTGTTATTAAGAAAACTTTAATTATGGCAAAAATATTTGCATATATTAAAAAAAGTATTTTCAGATATTAATTACCTTCGAATTTATTCTTGTGACTTCAATTCTATCTTCGTTTTCGTTTGGATTTTCAGAGAGATAATATTAGCATATAACTCAAGTTCTCAAATGAGTTCTCAAGTAATATATATATATATATATATATATATATATATATATATATATTATTTTTACTATATTGGACGGAAATTTATAGATGTTTTGATGTTTCGGAAATTTGGACGCTCGAACATTTAAAACTCATTAGAAACTTTTATGAAATTCAATGTAAAAATCAAAAATAATTTTTTATTAAAGGAAAATTCATATGATGTTAAATGAAGCGTGTCAAAAATTTTATGACCTACAAGTGTTTCTTAATATATATCCCGAGTTCCAATTTTGCAATTTATGATCCTTCCATGACTCAATTCACGTGCCCAAGTTATTTTTTTCCCGGATTCCCTTGAAAACGTCAAAAGAGGGTATTTCTTGTTATCTCGATACCACATTATTAGCTTTCTAGCCTATTTCTTTTTTTATGGCTCTTCTCTTGATTTTGAGGATCAACTTGTAAAAGTGTGACCGCCTTCATTTCCAAATTTTGGAAGGCCTTCGAAGACCTCGTCTTCATTTCTCCGAGAATGTATTTCAATTACTTCTGATAATCTTAGAATGGTCCATAATCGTCCTTTTGCTTTAAAAACTTGTTATGTTTTGGATTCTTGTCTTTTCCATTATTCTAGTACCTTCTTATAACCTTTCGAACCCCAACAATTGTCTGAGGGCCCTCCTTTGATCCTGGGAACATCATGTAAAATGTTCAACAATTTTTTCCCGAGATTCCGGAACCTCTAAAATTTGTGAATTATAGCCTATGTTTTTGATCGGCTTCCGAAGGGTTGTCCTAAGTACTGTCTTATTTTCTCCCTATATTTCTTCCTCGTGATGTTGGTGATCACTCGATTCCAACCTCTAAAACTTGTTATTTTCCCTCTTTAACTATACGGTTTTGTAAAATGGACATGCTAGTCCTTTTGTTTTCCTAGGACTCGTCTTATTACTTTTCAAACCCTGAAAACCTGCTAGAGCGCCCTCTTTTGACTGTAGGAACTCATTGTAAAAAATTTGGCAACTTTTTTTTCCAGGAACCTGAAACCCAAAAAAAGTGAGAATTATAGCCTTCATTTTCGGCTTTCGAATGACTTTCTCGAGTCACGTCTTTTTTTTGCCCTGATTTTTTACCGTGTGGAGTAGATGACACCAGCACGTCCTACACTAGATTTCAGTCTCAATCAACTCTGTTATCTTCCCTCTTTAGAGAATTTTCAAATTAAGGATAAAAAATAAATAAACCATGCAAAGATCTCATTTAACATGCCAAAGTGTCAAACTCGTGGTCCTAACCCAAAAACACTCTTAACTTGTACTCCACTTTGCTATCACTTGTTGAGAATCTGGTTTTTCTCTTTTTTAAGACTCTCTCTAAATCTCTTTTCTTAGGTACTTGTTCATAAACACAATTTGTGTTAATGTTTTCACTATTCTCAACATTAAAGTCAATACAAGTATGTGGTGATAAATTTATTGTTGAAGCGTAGCTAATATAGTTTCTTGTTTTTGTTTACGCTATTTTTGAAATTATTTATTTTCTTATATGTTTTCTCATTTTCTAATTATTTTCGAGAATTTGCGCTTCCTTGTCTCCGAAAGTGAAACTTTTCCTTTTCGAAAACTCCATCCGTTTCCGTACTACATAACATATACATAATTGCAATTAAGGATGGGTCATTTGTGCATGTTTTGGGACATCCTTAATTAGTAGTTGATTGGAAGATTATGGTGACCGAATACTTTCTAGCGGGTTGAGTATTCAAGTAAGCTAATTAAGGATGTGTCGTCGATCAAGATTTGTAGCAAGTAAAGGATAATTATTTCTTCATTTTTGTATGAGTTTCTACAAGCCATAAAACAAAATTCAATGTAAACTTTGAATCCAGTATGTGTTCAAGTTGGAGGAGGAAGGACCGAAGGACTAGCTAGGAACTTGATGTCTCAACTCTAAACTAATCATAAAGCAACGATTCAAAAATTATTATTCTACATATTTCTAAGATAACTTTAAAATTTTCAATTGGGGGAATGTTTTCCATTGAGGTACCCATATAAACTCTCACATGAGATTAGTTCACGTCAAAGGAGTTGAAAATGTACACCTTGTCGTTCAAAAAAAAAAAAAATTGATACTTGTCTTATGATATTTTATTAGGCCGTGTGCATTTTGATTGCCTATATTATCCAAGAATTTGTAAAAAATGGAATTCAAACGTTTTCGTGGTATATTGGTGTTGTGATAGGTTGTAATTAACAATTTGAGTTTATTTTACAATAAATTACAGAATGATCATGGTCTTAACATGAAAGAAAAAATGTGCCATTAACATGTAAAATTTCTAGCACAAGGCTTAATGAGGGAGCAATGTGATTAATTGAAGTGTTCACGTCATCATATTGACTTTTCTCTCTTTTTTTATTTCCTTAGCTTTTTTTTAATTTTGGCTATTATTTTCTTAAATTCCAAATTTTTTTTTCCTTTATTATAATTTCAATTATTAATAATAATTACTTTAATAATTTAAAAATTATATTGAATAATATTTTCAGAATTACAAAATCAATATTGTAAAATGTTTTGCTAATTCCTACAAATATTTTTTAATTGAAATTTTCTAATTTACATTTTAATTAATAATTAAAATTTGTAATTTTAGGAATTTGTAAATTAAAAATTTTCAATTTAAAAATATTTTTAGGAATTCAATAAAATAGTCTACAAAATTAAAAAAAAATCGAAAAAATAAAGGGAGAAAAGTCAACATGAAAACATGCACACTTTAACCACTCAAATTGCTCCCTCATTTAAACCTTGTGGTAATTGACTTATCGTTAAACTAACCGCCATTGCAAAAAAGTTGTTATAGTGGTCATTTAAGCCTTGCGGTAGTCATTGCTCCCTCCTACTAGTGTAAGTTTAACAATATCTATAAAAAAAAAAATAGAAACGTACAAAAAAGCTGGTATAGTGGTCTTATTGTAGTTGTTTCTAATTTGGAAGACTCTAACATCATTTTATTTGTTTTTAAATTGTTAAGCACATCTAATTATGTCATCACATGTCCTTGTATCTACTTATTCTTCAAACTCTACTTACCCTTAGTTCTAATAATCATCATGCAACCTATTAATCACATCAAAGTGTCAAACTATAATACTTAATCTAATTGAGTTTTTTTTTTTTTTAAATAAAAAATGAATAAATTATGAATGGGGAAATTAAATATTTAAACACTTCCGGTGAAGTAAAAAATCAATATATAAATATTCGGTTTGTCACAACACACTTTGATTGAGTACTACTTGTGTAGTTATCGCTATTTTTGTTTTTTCTTGCTATCTATTTCGTCTCACTAGATGACGTAAAAATTAAACATAGTATAAAATACATGTGAAAGTTCCAAAATCAAGTGATGATCTAAATGTTAGGATATACAGTTTTATATACAAACCGGTGACACTATTTGACACAAGTTTAGGATTATAATATCTGCATGGTACGTCAACCTCAAGAATAATGTGCATGTCATTTAACTTAGGTATAGATATTAAAATTTCTGCTTTTATAAGAAAATTGACAGCTTAAATATAAAACTGAAGGTACAAAATTCAAAATATCAACAAATTAAAAGAAAATGAAGAATGAAGAGAAAACAGAAGATAATAGCACAAGAGTATTCATAAAAGATAGTACAGCATTAAGGAAACATTGGTTAATTGATCCTACAGGAGTGTTTGTACATAGATGGAACAAACTGTTCTTAGCAGCAAGTATAGTTTCTCTTTTCATCGACCCACTTTTCTTAATGGTTCCGGAAGTCAAGCAAGATCAATTCTGTATCGCGAATGGTTTGCCTCTTCAGCTGAATCTAACTTTCATTAGATCAGTTACTGATATGTTTTACTTGATTCATATCATAGTTCAGTTTCGAACTGCGTATGTTGAACCTTCTTCAAGAGTTTTCGGGCGTGGTGAGCTTGTGTTAGACCCTTGGAAGGTTGGTCTTAGGTACTTGAGGTTCAATTTTTGGGTTGATACAGCTGCTCTTCTACCCCTGCCTCAGGTATTTGGTTTTACAGTTGACTTTTTTTTTTTTTCTAGCTTGTTTTATTGTTTGTTAGCTTGCAGTAATGTTTTAATTCCTAAATTATATAAAAAAAAATGTTGGTATATCATTTCCTTAATCGAAATGTGTTCCTATGAACTTTTGCAGGTGTATTTCTGGGAATTGATACCGAGAATTAGAGGCATGTTGATTTCGGATTTTAAGATAACCCTGAAATTTATATCAATGGGGCAGTTCCTGTTAAGATTAGTCTTGGCTTATCCTTTTTTCATACATATTGCGAAATCCACTGGTATAATGTCAAGAACAGCTTGGTTTGGTGCTGCTTACAATCTGCTGTTCTTCATACTAGCAAGTGATGTGAGTATTCAAACAAAACTACTCTTCTGTTCGATCTTTGTTTTTCTGTTTCTTATAGAGTATGCTACGGGGTAACTCATGAATGTTATGATAAAACTTATGTACTTCGTATTACCTTAGTGAATCAAAATGTTTTAGGCGATTTAATAAAAATCAAATGAGAACGACAACTAACAGGTCATGAATGTGATAATAAATTAAAGAACGCGTGTAAGTATCAGTATATGTAAGCTCTACTGATTTGATGTTCATGGTGTTTGTAACAATGAAGGTTTCGGGATCCTGTTGGTACCTACTTGGTATACAAAGACAGCTAGCATGCTGGAAAAGCTTATGCAGTAATGATACTATATGTGATTATGGCTTCTTTGAATGTGACATGATTTATGATGAAGTTAGGAATTCTTGGATTGTATCAAGCAACATTTCAAATCTTTGTCAACCAAGTGCAGATTATTATCAATTCGGTATATATTCAGAGATGGTGGTCACTGCTGCTACTTCCGCGACATTCTTCCAAAAGTTCTTCTTTTCACTATGGTGGGGGCTTAAGACTCTCTGGTAAATATATTAAACACTTTCCTTTCACCTTCAATGAAGTTTGAATGATGCTTGATGATTCTTTTATCTTAGATGTTTTGTGCTAATTGGATTCATACACCTATGCAGCTCACTGGGGCAAAACCTTTTCACAAGCATTTACATAGGAGAGAATTGGTTTGCAATGGCAGTTACGACTCTTGGACTTATTAACTATGCTTTGCTTATTGGGAATTTTCAAGTAAGTACTAACACAAAGTATGTACATGCATGGACTGGATATGTATAAGATGAATCGGAAACAGAAATAGTGATTTTGTTTCTGTTAATTTCACTGTGAAGAGCTACATTCTATCTGCAACTGCTCGGCTTGATGAATGGATTATCGAGAGGAATGACACAGAGGAGTGGATGCACCATAGGCAACTTCCTCATAACTTAAGGGAATGCATAAGAAAGCATGACCGATACAGATGGGTTGCTACTCAAGGAATTGATGAAGAAGGCCTTCTACAAGGATTGCCTCCTGATGTTCGAAGACAAATCAAAAGACATCTTTGCCTTGATTTGGTTCTTCGAGTAAGCCAAGTCTTGTAGTTATGAACTTATGAAGAAATATTTTTCACAGTGTACCTGAGTTATTTTGACTCTTCCTCAAACATAATTTTAGAGATATAACCTACTAAACTCATTTGCAAAACTTGTGTACACCAGGTTCCCTTGTTCAACCAGATGGACGAACGGCTGCTAGACGCCATCTGTGAGAGACTGAAGCCTAGACTGTACACAGAAGGCACTCCTTTGATCTCAGAAGGTGATCCTTTAACCGAGATGCTTTTCATAGTCCGAGGGAAACTGTATTCCTGCACCACAGGTGGGGGCCGTGCAGGATTCTTTAACTCCTCTGAGGTAGGGCCTGGGGAATTCTGTTTCGAGCAGCTACTAACGTGGGCCCTGGATCCTCCTACGGATGGTACCCTCCCTGCCTCGACTTTCACAGTCAGAGCTACTACTGATGTTGAAGCATTTGCACTTGAAGCAGATGACCTGAAATTCTCTGCCTTACAGTTCAGAAAACTGCACAGCAGAGAACTGAAGCACACACTCAGGTTTTACTCCCGTCAGTGGCGAACTTGGGGTGCTTGTTATATACAGGCAGCATGGCGTAGACATAAAAGGCGTAAGCTGCTGGATCAACTTACTGCAAAGGAGTCTGAAGAATCTTTAATTTCCAGTACCACTGCTTTGTATGAAGAGATGGAGGTGTTTGTTCCTCGACCTGATTCGGGTATGGCTGTCTATGCTGCAAGGATAATGGCTGATATACGACGAGGATCAAGCAATCGGTTTGGCCCAGATTCATATGTTTTGCAGTCAATTTATTGATAATGCTTAGTGCTTACATACTTAAAAGCTTATGCAATATAGAGCTCAATCAACAGATTTTATTCCTCTTAGTTTAGGTATATTGTTGTTCAATAAATACCATAGATTAGCAAATACAGACCTAAACTTGTTCAAACAAAAGAAAGAACAGCAGGATGCAGCAAGCCACTGCTCCAAGAAATCGCAAGCAACATAGCATTACACAACTCACAACTGAGGAACATAGCATCATTGAAATCTTTTACTTCAATTACGCAACAAAACAACCTTCCATCACTGTAACAGCTTCACCACTTATTAGAACATTATGTGTTTTTTCATCTACATGTAACTGTAATGTTCCTCCTCTAGAAGATGCCTGCCACATTAACCAAAAATGAACAAGGATGTCATTTTAATAGATGAAAACTAGAATATCACAATTTTCTGAGCTACTAGGCTAAGTGTATGTACGTACCATGTACGCGGTTAGATCAGTTTTTCCCAATTTTTTGCTCCAATAAGGCGCCAAAGCACAGTGTAAGCTTCCACAGACATGATCCTTACCATATTGTGTAGATAATAGACTAGTCAGATAACAGGCAATCAATTATGAAAAGATAAGGCGATTACACAATTTAAATATACTCCGTATTGCTTATCGCTTTTTAAACAGGTCAAGCATTCAAGCGATGTAGGAATGTCAACAAATTGATGCACTCGTGAACAAGTTCGATCAAAGTTCGTTTGTATATAAATAACTGAATTTGAACAAAATTTTCAAGCTCGATTAATAAACAAGTTTTACTCGAATAACTAAATATTCGGCTCGTTAAGTATTGGAGATATATTCACAATATTGTTGCCATAACAAAAGATAATAAAGTTAACTAAGATAGAAGATTAGAATTAGCAACAAATATTGCTTAGTTGTTAAACAATATATTGTGAATGTATCTCCAATATTAAGGTTCGCAAATAGCTCGTTCAAATTCATTTATAAGCTCAATAATGACTTGTTTAAAGCATATTGAAAAGGTTGAATTTTATTAATGTCCTTTTTGGTAATACAATTAGTTTATAGTGAGTATAAAAAAATTAGCTACAATTTAGATTAGTAAATATTTAGCTAATCATTTTATTCATTCGAGTAGTTGACTTCCCTAACAATTAGCAAGGGGATGATTAAAGAATATATGTAAGACTCGTTTAATTATAAATTAACTTGCTTACTAGTAAGCTTGACTTGAGCTCACGTACGCTGAAAATCAAATAATAAATAAGCCTAAACGAGCCGAGATCAAATAATGAAACTTTAAACAAGCTAAGCTCAAACAAGGGTTTTAAAAGCTCGGTTATGTTATGTTGTAACTCGCCTTAAGCTCTATAAATATTTATAAAGATTAGCTTGAAAAGGTTATTATTCGGCTAGGCTAGTTGACATCCTTACCAACCCATTAATGAAAAATAAAGAATTATAACAAAGCCTTAGAATTTACCTCCATAAACCCAATTGTGGGAGCAAATAGGCGTGAAAAGAAGTCGAAGCCAGAAAGAGGAGGAGCAATTGCAGTTATGGCAACTGTTAAACCAGGCCAATTCTCAAGTTCTTCCTTAATTGGGTTGAATTCAATAACATCCTTGCTAGATTCCAACTCAACCTGTATTCAATTAGCGAATATCAAATTTTATGTTATTAGTACACTTTCTCCATTTTTGTATGCATAGAAAGAAGATGGGAAATAATAACAAGAATATGGAGCTATCTACTGATAGTTTTTCCCAATTGCTTTGTTCAAATATGTTTTTTGTGCGGGAGTTATAAGGGCGGTTGATGTAAATATGATTCAAACGCAAATTTTTACTTTCAGGACAGAGCGATTAACAAAATTAGCTTAGTTGACGGGAAATACGAAAAATATTTAGTTTAATTTCTTCTAAGTCTTATGTTTTTTCTTTACACATATAAATTAAAGTATTATGAAATATTATCGATTTATACTTTTTAAGCCGGATAATGAAACTCCAATCTTTTGCATATAGTAAAATAAATAAAGATTGTAGCCCAAAGACTCAAAGTGATGCATGTATGTGAATATTGGAAATCAAAAGTTGCACAACTTACTATAAGGTCATTTCTTCTTGTCATTACAACTTTAAACGTATTTCGGGTAGATGGAGTTGTAAGAGATTTGGGAATTAGCTTAATCTCAGATGGATCAAGTGGCAGAATTGGGTGTAAAGGAAATTTCAACTGAATTAAGAAGTTAAATTTTTTTTGTTCATTTTGAAATAATTTGTCACCATTTTCATTTTGGTTTTCCAACAATATTCTCTTAGCCAAGAGATTCCCAGACTTTGTCACAAATTCAACTTGGTTGCTGCCTTGGACCATTCCACTTGAAAATAGTGCATGAGCGCTTGCTAAGGTCCCATGCCCGCAAATATCAGTCTGGTCACGAATTACGGTCAAGTGGTGTTAGTTATCAATATATAATACTCATAATACTGTCCTATGTGATCTATGTTATTGTGTCTTGTAAAAAAAAATATATATATATTTAAAAGTTGCAACTAAAAAAACGAAAGAAGTATAATACAAAAGAGAGTTACAAAAGCTACATACCTCCGAAACAGGACCAAACCATCGAAGGTTGAATGTAGGAATAACCTTTGAAGTTTCTAAATCTGTGATTTTAGTCAAATAACAAGTCATCAAATTGAACTCTTGAGCTATTGCTTGCAAGCATTTATTATCCTTCTCATTATCCAACATGCACACTGCAGCAGGATTTCCCTTTAGAGGTGACCTTGTAAATGCGTCCACCTATATTATAAGCAACACCACAACATGAATTTTTTTCTCATTTATTTGTCTATATTATATTCTTATTAGTTGGTTGAGATTAGTATATATATTTATGGAAAAATTACCAGAAAAAACCTTATGAATTTTTTTTTTTTTTTTTGCGATAAGAAACTTAAATTTTTTTTTTTTTTTTTTGCGTAGAGAAACTTTAAACTAAATTTGTTTTTACCAGATACAACCAAGTTGTTAATATCCGGTGTTGACCGAACTATTCTGGCGTTGATCGACTCCGTTTTTTTCACCTAATTACACTCCATTTCCTGTTTTCCCTCCTTGTTCTCCCTCTTTCACCTTCTTCTAATTACCTAATTATTATCTTCACTTCATTAATGATAATTTATCACCAACATCAACCCCCCCCCCAAAAAAAAAAAAAAAA